>JACEIK010008251.1:8349-24036 GCA_018107945.1 Datura stramonium
AGCTAGTAAAGGTGGTGGTGATAGTTGTTAGTAATAGTGGTGGTGATAGTTGTGATGATGGAGTTGGTTGGTGTTGTAGTTACTAGCGTGTTGGTGGTGGCGATAGTTGTGATGATGGATATGATTGGTGTTGTAGTAGCTGGCGTGATGGTTGTGATGGTGAACTTAGTTGACGTAGTAGTTGGCGGTGTTGATGGTGGTGACCAAAGAATGTGTGGTGGTATAGTTGGTGGCGGTGCTAATTATGATGGTGGAACTAGGTGGTAGTAGGGATTGACCGCAGCGATGGTAGAGACTATAGGTGTGGTAGAGGCAGTGGTGACGGCGGCGGCAGTGACAGTGAATGTAACTATAATGATGGAGGTTGTGTGTTAATGACTGACAATAGTGGTGGTTGACAATGGTAGCTGAGGTTGGTGGTGGTGGTTGGCAACGGTAATGGTGGTGGTGGTTGACAATGACAAAAGGGGTTAGTGGTGATGGCTAGTAGTTTGGACATAGTGGTGGTGAAAAGTATATACACAAGCATACCTCTTAATGATATTAAGACTCTATTCCAGATTTTAATGATTAAGTTCTATTCAGACCAAATAAGTGCTGAAATATTAATAAAAACAAATGCACTTAATGGTCAAAGGTCTGAACCATTCAGATTCAAACCTCCATTAAGTGCAAACAAATGAGGTCGAAGTATGTGCACTATTTGCTAGTCCAAGTGACTTACAATGTAGAAAGGTTGGACAAACTGTATGTCTAAGAAGTGTTCAGGTAGCATTGACTTCTAGTTTAAATTATCTCAGACAGAGGTACACTGTTTCATTAGGGTAGATGGAAAACCAAGCCAATCTCAATTAAAAAAGAAAACTTATTGCAACTATGAATGTGAACATATGCTTTCTCATTAGAGTATTTTAACTGATTGTTTATGTTTTACATCTAACTTTTCGAGAACCTTGCAGGCTGAACTAGGTACTAGGCTGGACTTGAGCACAACGCTTCACTCTCATACTGATGGATAGTCAGAGAGGACGATCCAGGTGTTGGAGGATATGCTCCAGACTTGTGTGATAGACTTTGGGGGTCATTGTGACAAGTTCCTACCCTTAGCAGAATTTGCATACAACAACAACTATCACTCAAGCATTTTGCATGCTGCTATTTGAGGCTTTTTATGGAAGGAGATGTAGATCCCCTATCGACTAGTTTGATGCCTCCGAGGCAAGTCCATTAGGTACTGACTTGTTGAAGAAATCCTTAAAAACAGTCAAGGTGATTCAAGAGAAACTTTTGGAAGCTCAATTTAGACAAAAGCAATATGCTGATTGAAAAGTTAGAGATATCGAGTGAATGGGGGAAGAGCATGTCTTTCTAAAGGTTTCACCAATAAAGGTGTAATGTCGTTTAGGAAATGGCGCAAACTCAACCTATGATATATTGGCCCATTCGAGATTCTTCAACGTGTGAGGGAGGTGGCCTATGAATTAGCCTTGCCTCCAGGCTTGTTTGGAGTTCATCCTGTGTTTCATGTCTCTATGTAGAAGAAGTATAATGTGGATGGAACTTACATAATCCATTGGGATTCATATTACTTGGTCTTAAGTTGTCCTATAAAGAGGAACCGGTAGCTATACTAGATAGAGAGGTTCGCAAGTTGAGGTCTAAGAAGATCGCGACTATGAAGGTCTACTAAAAGAACCATCCGTGGAGGAGCCCACTTTGGTGACCAAGGCAGACTTACGTGACAAATATCCTCAGCTTCTCATTGAGCAAAATACTTCTTATATCATTTTTTTGGACTATTTGGGGATAAACGACAGTTTAATTGGTATATGATGTAATGACCTGTCCATCGTTATATATTAATTAATGGCCTTAGCACCTTGTAGAACTCCCATGATAAGCTGAACTAATAAAAGATCAAAAAGGGAGGGTAGTAAGAATTAATTTAATTATGAGTTCTGAAAACTATGCGGAATACCAAGCTACTGGTTAGCAGGGGCACTGCAGCGATAGGATTTCTGCTGTAGTGAAACAACCACAACAGTATGAGGTCCTCCAAAGCAGTGAGAGAGGAAAACCACTGGGTCCATGAAGGGGAGACTCTAGTCACCATAGTGGATCTGCTGCAGTGAAAAGTGGATTGCTGCAGCGGATGATGCGAGGCAGAATGCCTATTTAATTCATAATTTTGGGTTTTTCACCCTATTATTCTAAGGCACAAACTTCTAGATATGAAGGGAATTTTTTCCAAGGGCAGAGAAGTTCTTCTTCCCAAGGTAAGATTTATGCATTATTCTTTCCCTCTTTCAATTCCCTAGCACCCTAGAATCAAAAGGTAGGCTTTAATGGTGTGTTATTAGTTAAGAACCATAGGTTTGTGAAATAAGGGCTAAATGAATGGGAATGGTTGGGTGTTGATTTTCTAGGACTAAAAGTGAATAATGAACACTTCCTAGGGCGAATGTAGTAGTAGGTCTTTATCTATGTGATAGTTTAGACCTAGAACTAGGTGCAATTGGGACCTTTATCCTTAAAAGTAATTTAAAGGGTTTGAGGGAGTAGAAACTACATGAGCTAGGTTGGAATGATCATTGTGGGATTAGATTTTGAAGACTCAAATCATGGCTAACAAAGTGGGCCATGATAATCGGTAGAATGGGCGAGTTTAAATACCTAAGGCCTTTGTTGAAGAAGTAGACTATTGAATTGCTCTTTAATTTCTTATTTCTAGACTTTGAACGTTCGGAGGCATTAAGAAAAAGCAAAGCTCCCGCAGAGTAGCTTCATGTTATAGTTCTTCATTTGTGGTAGGTTATGGTTTATGAGGAGTCAGACTTTATTTAATGACTTGAATGTGTTTTGGTTTTACAAACATAATTAATTTGTCCTTAGGCACTAGTACTGTTAGAATTAAGATGGTTTAGTTATGCTTGTAAATGAACTGTAAGATTTATACTTGTTGTTGTTGTGAACTCGAGGTGCATTATGACGATCAATGAGTATTTCTTAAATTTTCATATATGTTGACTAAATTGATGTTATGATAAACCGTGCTGGTGAATCTAATTGATACCTCTGAGTGTTCATGTGAGTTGACTGATCGATAGCATATGAAATATGAAGAAAAAGTTTGATAATAGGTCTTTATACTGAAATAAATGGCTCATGTCCGAGGTGAGTATAAGGGAGAGCGGATATGTAATACCTCAAAAAGTCCCTAGGATCAAATCTGAGACTTGTAGCCGAAAACAGTAGGGAATATGGCACCAGGCCATTCAATGGCCCTTAGGAAGATCTGTACAAAGAACCAATTAGCCGTTGGTTATGCCTTGAAGTATTGAACTTCTAAGAAATATCGAAAACTGCCCAAAACCGACGAGTAGATTGTATGATCTGTTGTCTGAGTGTACCGTTCACTGTTACTAGTCGTTGGAGCGGGTTCAAAGGAGGATTCAGAGTAGAGTGAGAACCCACGAAGGGATACAATGGGCCGCTGTATGGACCAATGAACTGTCTTTTTGGTCAATGGTTCTTCCATATCTATTTTTAGTTTTGGCAGTTTAGGGGTAGTTTGGTAAAATCTTATGCTTCTAAATCCTAAATAATGTCATTTTAGGCTTCCTTAAGGTCAGATTATGTCACACCGCAAACCCGAAGAGGCATGACTAGCACCTTGTGCCGCACCTGATCGAGCGTACCCTACCAAAAATCTAACTACAACAAGCTATAACCGATAAGGATTGGCATCAAAGAACAATATAAATCAGAGTAAACGAAAAACTAAAATGGAAGTTGGATCACTGACCAACCAATCGATACACCATAGGTTGTCAAGGACACACAATGAAAAACAACTATATAGTCAAGCCCACTTGCCTTCAACAACATACTAATACCATAGCGACGTCTACAAGCGTCAATGAATATAATAGTAATCAAATGATCAGGACAGGGCCCTGAATTACTCTTAACTCAAACATCTAACGACTCCCAAAGACCTAGAGCACACCAATACAGCTGGAACTCAACTCAGCACCCAAGAACTCGATCTACCAATCCACCATCACCTACATGCCTGAATGTAGCATCCCTACTAGGGCTTTAGTACAATAATGTACCGAGCATGAAAGGTTGGAATAACTACAAGCCTCAGATTAGAGATATACAGATATATCAGATATGCAGGAGGAGAAACTCAACTTAAGTAAACACATAGAACCTACCTAGCCCTCATAAGCCTGGAAAGTAAAGCACACACAAACAGAACCTACCTGGCCCCCATAATCCCGACAAGTCCAAAAAGTAAACAATCGCACAACACCTAGCCGACACAGCTCACCTTTCATCACCTCTAGACCTCTCAACGTCCTAAGCTAACACCAGCCAACATCTAGCATCCACTTCTACCAGATAATAGATAACACAAGCAACAATCACAATATAATGCCAAGAAAATTAAAAGTAAACACCAGTCAATCAACATCATCAAACAAGCACTGCTAGACCATCTCTCAGTTGCGCATAGTTAGCAGAGCTCCATCCATCTAAGAGAGCCAATCGTGATCCCAGGAAGGCTTAGAATAGACATATACGATGCTATGGAGACATGCACCTCTCCATATGTATTGCATGTCTCAAAATGACCCTATGGGAGGAAAAATCCACTCAACCATAGGCTAATTGTTCTACCCTTTGGACTCAACCCAAAGGTAAGACTTACTCTTAGCGTTAGGTATCTACGAATCCCAAGGGAATCAATAGCACACATACAAAAACTCATAGAATCACAATATTCACAATCAACAACAATAACAATACATGTTCAAACATCCCATAACCGACTCTCAAACCCAACCAACCGACTATCACAACATAATACTATTCTCTCTCATCTAGTCGTCCACCGACGAGCCACTAGCCACTATACTCACCACTATCCCAAGAATTATAAGAATCCCACAAGACACTATACTCACCACTAACAACAAGGTCCACGGCCAAACCAGCCCAAGCATCACCATTGTTGCCAACGTTCCATCGACATGGCCGACCCAGCGCCGACTCTAATATAACAGAAGATCGTTGCAACCATCGATCTTATCAACTCTAAACCTTAATTCACTTTCAAATATCATCACCTAATATTACTCACACAAACAACCCATTACTTTCTACAAGAACCACACACCTCACAGACAGCCTCTCGATACGAGCCTAATAATTTTCCATGACTACGATTATTCATACTCAAGCTTGAGACACTAACCAAACCAGCACCTCATACACAAATTTATTATCATATAAACAGCAGAACAAGTGTCAAATAACAATATAACAAAAAGCTTCAGAACAAACCTAACATACCTTGGATTTTTTGGTGAACCGATCTAAGTTGAACCTCCATCCTTATAAGCATCAAGTTAATGCCTAAGAGAAGCCCAATTTACTGATAAAATTCAGCCAACAAAACTCAACAACGAAACAAGACAAATGAAACTTACCCAACAAGATTCATAGGAAATTCGACGGTAGAAACTCCGAGATGACAACCTAACGATGTTAACACATGTATAACCAACCTCAAAAACTAAGTAAAACCTAAGGAAGAAGGCTTACCAACAGCTTCAGCACGAAACAACCACCAAAATCCCCGAAAAGATGCCAAAATGCTAGTTAAATGCGATTCCCGACTTTCCGACATCAAAATCATGTTGAACCATGGATTCTAGCCCCAAAACTCTTAGAATACCATGGAAGGAACTTGAGAGAGATTTATTTCATTAAAGGTTCTGGAAAATAAGAAAATCAAGCAAACAACCAACCAAGGGGCTTTTTATAGGCCTCCACCGCCTTAGACCCTTTGTGATGTGCCTGCTTGTGCAGTCTCGCAGAAATGTGAATATCTCTCTACTATGAAGCCAGATTAATGATTGGTTTAATTTGATGGAAAGTATACTCATATAACTTTAACTTGATAGGTTGTACACCCCCTAAATCCTTACAGATTTGGAGAAAAATTTTCAGACGTTTGGCCTAAATTTAAGGAAATCTCAAGAAGGAAATTTTGCGATAACTTTTGCCGAATTTCATTCTACAACATGATCGACGTCCAATATTAAATATGATCATAGAGTGACTCAAATACCTCATAAAACTTCCTTATTAACCTATTAAGTACTATTAATCCTACCTCAAAAGTATGAATTTATCACTCAAATTATCTGGTGGGTTACATCCTTCCCCCCTTAGAAACATTTATACTTGAATGTTGGCTGAAACGCATGATTTCAACCCAAACACTATGACAAGATGATGCAGCCTTACAAGACACATCTACCATAAACAACTCCAACCAATGAAACTTTGCACCATGCCAAGGCGCGACCCGACTATAACCTTAATCAAAATAAGAAGCTTACCTGCTGCCATGTCTAGCCACCGGCCGACTATAATTCATCAAGTTACAAGCGTCCCTGCACAAGTCAGTGATGTCGCCCAAATTACACCTCCAAAAGAGATAAAGTAGTCGATGCTCAAACATAGAATCCAATAAGTGTTGGAGTCAAATCCTACGAGGAATATGGCGAGGACCTCAGTTAATGCATTTACTATTACTATCAATCTACTTACTTCCTATGGGGGAGGTTTGTAACAAGAAATAATTGAAAACAATATGTAGCAATGAGTAGATTCTTGGTTAAAATTGATTGTATTTAATTAAAGAAGTTACTAGGATTGTGTTCCTCCATGATTTCATAACTATGTAGGCTTAATTATACAAGTAATCTATTTTGGTGTTTAGCATGCAATATCGGTAAGTTAACTTTACCTAAATGGTTGGTCCCATAATTAGATGACTATCACCACCCAACTTGATATGTTTGCAGGTTTTAACTTGACTTACCCTGTAATACTCCGGAAGTGCTTAGGAGTAGACCCGAGAAGTTAAAATGCAAAACTATTGAAAGTTGGGTAAAAGGTTGCAGGACAACAAGTACCACGACACATGGTAAGTAACCACGGGCCATCATTGGTGGTCGTGGGTTCAGGTGGTTAGGTATTAGAGGGAAACAATGGTTGACTACATGACCCTTGGTAAGGAACCACGAGCCATCGTTTGTTGTCATGGTAGGAAGTGGACTTGGAAGTAGGAAGGCACGAGAGGTCATGCAACAACCCTTTGTGGCTTGCAACCACCCATTATGGGGAGCCATGGTAAGGGAGCCCAGATCTCAGTGAGAAAGGACGGATAGTAACAACGACTCTTTGAAGCGTACAATGAGCCGTGGTGAGGCTTGTTGGATAGAAGTTCAGAAGGTTCAGGGGAGTAATCAACGACCGAAGGAACGGCCTGTTGGATCATAGTACGACCTGTCCTGTTCGTCCATTGGTTAAGTTACGAAGAGAAGGCATTTGGCTATTCATTCAATGAGAAGATAGAATGGTCCATGGATTGTTTCCACGACCCATTGGTACCACTCGTGGGTTCCATCCGGCCAGTTTTCAGGACAGGTTCATTAAGGGTATTTTTGAATTTTTCATTTAATATAAGGCCATAAACTACGTCATTTTGGCTTGGGAAAATTTGGATTTTAAGAGGATAACCTATTCTAAACTCCCATTCATGCATGCGAGAACTTTGAGAGGTGATTCAAGGGGAGATTTCAAGCTTTTCACCTAAATTCCTTCAATTTCATTCTTGGGCTTTTAAGGAGGGTTAGGGCTTAATAATTCCAAGTATGTAAGGTCTTCAATGGGTGGATTCTTCCACACCCATGCTCCTTCTATATTAATTATACAAAATTTATTTGAAAACTCATGGGGTTTTGTATTTGATTTGTATAAAAGTAAATGATTTAATTATGGGTCTTGTGATTTTGAAAGATTATCATAGTCTACTGATTTTGATCATCTTTCAAGATTTAAATTGAGTATAATATTGTTGACTTTGAATTTCTAAATAATTAAGCTTTACTATGCATGCCCCATGATGAATTGATTTACGATCCATTGATCCATTGGTGTTTTTGATAAGCCCAATATGAATTATGAATTGATTTATGAATTTATTATGTTATATATTATGAACTTATGAATTTCAAGCTATATGTATGACCTACAAGTATGCATGAATTTTATCAATCATGAATTATGTTTTTGGCCGACCCACGGGCTTCAATTCATGGCTAGTTCACGTATTGTCAAGCATGTTTATGATTATCATGATTTGACTAGCCCATGAACTCATGTATATATTATTATGAGTATTATATATGTTTTGGGAGTAGTATCGAACACTGAGTAGGTTGGGGGTTCATGTTAAGCCCCGAATCTCATGAACTACGTGCCACCGTAGGCATGTTGGGACCCTTTCATGTTATCCCTGGCCCAAATGGCCCTTTTCTTGTGTGATCATGCCCTTCATGGTTCCTACCCTTGGAAATGTACGAATACCCTCCCGTCTAGGGTTACAAGTTGGGCTTCATGTGTGCTCATATGCGGTATGTCGGTTAAGAGAATCTCTCACTGTTCCTCATGATTTATGCATGTTTATGATTATGAATGTTGGCTCAATTTATGTTAAGTAAGGCTATTCTATTATGATTATGACTATGTTTACATTACGAATGTTTAGAAAACCTTGAGCCTTATGTTATATTATGATAATTATGTCATGAGCATGTCGTCCTACTCTTATGATCATTTATGAGCTTTATACATGTTTCAAATGTCCGTTTTACTTACCTTGCATACTTAGTACATTTCACGTACTGACCGCATACTTTCTATGTTGTATCGTCTCATGATACAGGTCCCAGTTCTCAGGCGCATCCACACCCGTAGATAGATTCAGACTTGCTCTTTGCGTATTTGGTGAGTCCTCATGTACCGAGGGCTACATGTTCACACTCTATGTTATTCCTTTAGTTTCTTGATATTGGATTAGTTGGGGAGTTGTACCATCAATCCGCCTTCCATGTTTAGAGGCTTATCAGTCTAAAAGTTGTATTCCGTCGTATTGTATAAGTATTGTACTTTTTTCCCTCATGTTATGTTATGATTACTTTCTCTATGCTAAGTCTTTCACTCATGTGATTGAATTAAATGTATGCTCATGACATGGGTCGACTTGGGGTCTCTCGGGGCTCCTTATCCCATGTCTACAATCTGGGTGTACGTTTGGGGTCGTGACATACCCTTACCTTAGATATCATATTAGTTATTCCCGAACAAGGTCAAGCTATTAGATGAGGGTTGACAGCCTCAAATCTCCATTGTTAATTCCTTTTCTCATTCATTACCCCCTTGGTCTTGTGAGTAAGAACAAGGAGATTTCTAACATTCGCGACCATTAAGAAGCAATATAAACAAAGGAAAGAACAGTACATGCATAAACCCCATTCAAGAATCACTAAGTGTTTTTGCCCGTGTTTGTTAATTCATCAGGGTTCCCAAAATTCTAGTTATGGGATTTAGCTATGCATGATGAAGAATTATAATTAAAAATTGAAGTAGAAATCATAATTATGAACTTACAAGTAATTGTAGAAGAAATCACACTCCTTTTGAATTAATCAACAAGAACCCTAGATCAATAATCAAAAGTTGTTTGAATCTCAAAAACCCAAAAACAACATTATAAAAAGTGTTTCTTGAATCTAAATGTCGATCAAGAACCTTGACAGTATGGTAAAAATTCATAAACTCTAAAAATAAACCTAAATAAAGTATTTATAGACGCAAAATAAATCCTTTCCTAACTAAACAAGAAAGACAGGCTGGCAGTGATGATGACTTATTAGGTGACCTAACGACTTGTTATAGATCATAATGGGTCATTTCCAGCAATTTTCCAATCTTGATAATGGCTCAACTAACGACTCGTTAAGTAATGCGATGAGTCTTTAGGTCTTCCCTTGCCTCTGGAACTTATATATCCAGTGTTCTAAATTATTGACCAAGATTTCTCATGACGAGTCTTTAAGGGCTCTAAATGACTAGTTAAAACTTCCATTCTAACACTTAGCATTTTTTCTTGAATTCTAAACTTCAACAAATGACTGCTCCCGAAGATTCGTTAAGTCATGTGATGACTCGTTATTCCTTCTGTCTAGTCTCTCAAGCCTTTGATAAATTTCTGCTTCCAGTTCCAATGACTCACCCAATGGATTGTTTTTAGACTTGACGAGTTGTTCTATCTGCCCATCACCAACACTCCTGCCATTCCATTCTCTGATTCAAGGCATTCTTCTCCTAACAGCTCGAGGAATGAGTCGTGCAGTGACATGATGACTCATTACCTTACTGGCAATTTAGACTCAACCCAGTTTTGGCTAATTTCTGCCATTTCACTTTCCAAACCTGTTTTCCTACAATACACAACAAAAAACACATCATACCTATATAAACATACCCGGGGTAGCATGTCCTCAGGAAAAAACAAAAAATAAAAACTAAATCAACGCTTCAACTAGAAGAAATTTAGGGAACCTATGGCAGTCAAGAACTCATGACACAAACAAATCCAACTTTCTAACTCCTCCTATATCATCGAACAAACATCAAAGTATTCAAAGCTTTCTACCATGACACGAAGGAATCAAGGAATAGCATTCTATTATTAACTTGCAACCATGCATGAAACTCTATTATAGTGACCTATACAATTACAATGTTGTTGTGCATGTGCCCTTACTAAAAAGATGTCCTAATCACTCACAGATATAAATCAATACAATTCAGAACAGGGACTGTGTCAAATGCACTCACTCTCACAAGGAAGTTCATACAGTGCACATACAAAACCATACGCTTGCCCTTATTTTCTATACCTCAGCTTGTCAGAAGGTTAGATAAGGATCACCAAAGGACTTTCTTAGTTTTGTAATGTAGGCTTGGGGACGGATATGGTAGATATGGAAATAGTTACTCAATCCTCCTTGGCACCACACTAACTTTGGCTCTAATTAACCTCTTTTCACTCTTCTTTCTCCTTCTTTTTCTTCATCTTTCAAGACTATGGGTGTGGGTTTTTTTCTTTTTGCATTTATCATCAAATATTTCCTTTTATTTCTATTTGCAATTTTTTTATAAGCACACAACACCCGCCTTTGTTTTTCTTTACTCAACCATTTTCCACCCTACTTTTTGTTCTCCCTATAATGGCCACCCTCAACTTAGGAAATTTTCCTGAGTTGAGGTTCACAGTGTACAAGGATAGACCAGGGCCAAAACAAGCTCAACATAATAAAAAAGGGAAGGAAAATTGGATAATCAACAAAAAGGGTCAATTTAGGCTCAAAATCGGGATCAAAGGATATTCATATTCTCATGGTAAGTCATTTAGGTTAAAGTGGACTAATTTGAACAATGGCCTATGATCATTTACTATCCAACTATCTTACAACATTAGTATGACTAACCGGGCAAGTTCTAGATTGTACGCACAACTGTTGAACTAGTTGTGTTGAACTGAAGATACACGCCTCACACATACAATGTATAGGACAACACCATCACTACTGATCACTAGTTCATGCACGGTCATACAATGGTTATCACATTCGCAGTATTAATTCCATGCAAAAATCCCTAAAGGTCATGATATATACACACATAAAATTTTAGGAGGGGTGACATTCAATGAGTTCAACATGCCAATCTTGCAAAATTTTCCATCCTAGAAAGGCTCAGAACATACATATACGGCGCTATGGAGTCATGTACCTCTCCAAACGTCTTGCATGTATCAGAGCGGCCCTATGGAGGGAAAAATCAACTCAACCATAAGCCAATTGTTCTACCCCTTAGACTCGACCCCGCGGTCGGACTTACTCTCAGTGTTGGGTATCCGTGAATCTCAAGGGCCTCAACACGCACAAATACACACAACCACAGAATCACAATATTCACAATCAACAATAATAACAATACATGTTCAAACAGCCCATAACCGGCTCTCATACCCCCATCAACCGACTATCACAACATAGTAATATTCTTTCACGTCTAACCATTCATCTACAAGTCACTAGTCAAGTTAAGTATTACTATCCTAAAAAGTCTATCCCAAGCATTAAAAGAAGCCCACAAGCCACTCTGATCACCACTAACAACAAGGGACATGACTAAACCACCCCAAGCGTCACCACAGTCACCAACGTGTCATCAACACGACTGACTCGGCCACCGACTTAAATATAACAAAAGATCATCACAACCATCGACCTTAAATACTCTAGAAATTCATTCAATTATCAATATAATAACCTAATATTATTCACACAAACATCCCATAACTTGCTACAAGAACCACATGCCTCACAGACAGCCTCCCAACACAAGCCTAATAATTTTCCATGACTAGGATTCTCCACACAAAAGCCTGAGACACTAACCAAAACAGAACCTCATACACCCATTTATCATCATATAAACAGAAGAACAATCATCAATTAACAATATTACACAAAGCATCACAAAATAGCCAACACATGCATCAATACCGACAACAACGGCTACAAAATTCATTCCGGCAAAATGGAGGGACAAGACTAACATACCTTGGATTTTTTGGAAAATCTGAGCTTAGCCAGATCTACACCCTTATAAGCATCAAGTTACTTCCTAAGATCATCCCAAGTTACTATCAAAATGCAGCCAACACAACTCAATCATGAAACAAGACAAACAAAGCTTACCCAACAAGATTCATAAGAATTTGACGGTAGAAACTCCGAGACAACAGCGTTAACACACCTATAAAAAACCTCAACAACTAAGGAAAACCAAGGGAAGAAGCCTTACCAACATATTCACCACGAAACAGCCACCAAAATCCCGAAAAAGACACCAAAATACTAGTTAAATGTGATTCCCGACTTCCTGACATCAAAATCATGTTGAACCATGGCTTATAGCCCCAAAACCCTTAGAATACCTTGGGAGTTCCTTGAAAAATCTTTCCTTCATCAAAGTTTATAGAAAATAATAAAATAAAGCAAACAACTTAGACCCTTTGTGATGTGTCTGCTTGCGCACTCTTGCAAAAATATGAATATCTCTCTATTCCGAAGCTAGATTAATGAATGGTTTAATGTGATAGAAACTAGACTCGTAGACATTTAATTTCATAGGTTGTACACCTCCTAAATCATTAAATATTAGGAGAAAATATTTGAGACATTTGACCTAAGTTTCAGAAAATCTCAAGAAGTAAATTTTGCAATAACTTTTGCCGAATTTCATTCTACAACTTGATTGACGTCCAATCTTAAATATGATCATAAAGTGACTTAAATACCTCATAACACTTTCTTATTAGCCTATTAATTAATCTTAGTCCTACCTTGAATGTACAGATTTATCACTCAAATTATCCAGGGTGTTACAGATTAAAGGGTTTAACTTAGCCTAAAACCTCTCTCTTCAAAACACCATAGTTGGGAATTCAAGCTCTCAAGTCAAGCCACGGTTCTTCATCTTCTTTTTCCCAATTTATCTTGGATCTTCAAGGCAAGTTAAGGAATCATATAACCCAGTTATGTAGGGTTATGAATGGGAAATTTCTTCCACCCTCATGTTCTTTTTATGTTCAATTTTCATGATCTCTACTCTTCAAGCTTCAACTTGGCAAATTTCTAAGATTAGACCCAAATTGAATGAAACTCTATGATCCTTTTACGATTTCAAGTTCCTCATAATTAAAGCCATGTTTTATGATTATGCTGCATGTTTTATACAAGAATCTCTCATGAATCTATGTTTTCAAGTTTATGATGATTTTACTCAATTATATATGATCTTATGAATTTAACACTTATGAATCCATGATTTCAAGTTATGACGATTTATTCAAGTATGCATGAATTTCATAAATCTCAAGCTTATGTATCATGGCCGAAGTAGCAGCATTATTTTCATGGTTAGTTCATATATGACAAGTATGATTACAATTATGATTATCATGTTATCTACCTTTCCCATGTAAACCAAGTATGTTCAAGATTATGTCTATGAGCAATATGCATGTTTTGGTATTAGTATCTAGCACTGAGTAGGCAGGGGTTCAACGCACCCAGTTCTCAGGACTACGTGCCACCATAGGTGTATATATACCTATTTGTGGCCTCTCTAAAGAGTGTTTCCCCCAGCCCGACGGGTCTCACGAGTGATATCACGCCTTTATCGTTCTTTGCCCTAGTAAGACTTAGGATGGCTCTGCTCGCTTGAGCGAGATAGCTAGAACATCATATGCTCATTCATGATGGTGTCGATTATGATGAAGCCTCCCACTGTTCCTCATGTTTTATGTTATTCACGTATAGGGTTTATGATATCATGTTTTACAACATGATTGACCCATTGATCACATTATGAGATTTTACTTACATTTTTAAATATGTTAAACCATATTCTTTTACTTTCTAAACCTTGGGTTTGCTTCATCTTACGATGAATAGCTCGTGTTTATGACTATCTCACGATCATGATTTTAGCATGTCGCCCTTACTCTCATGTGGAATGCTTACTTTATACTCGTGTTTTTCACACTATCACTTTACTAGAATGTTTTACTTAACGTGCATACTCAGTATATTCAAAGTACTGACCGCATACTTCTATGCTATATCATTTCATGATATAGGTTCAGGTGATCAGACATAGACCTGATGTTAGTACTGCTCCCGCTCCAATTCAGTCCATTTTTAACTGTCACGCCCCGCCTTGGGGGGTATGACCGGCACCTGGTGCCCTATTAGGACCTGAACTGCAAGAATACTCAGCCTAAGCACATCTGGTGCTTGGCTGGCTCTAACTCTGATTCACGGAATCAACGGGCTATATAGCGGCTGTAAATACAGCCTCCGGCCGACTAGGCCTANTCACTGTTAAAATTGAGTAATCGATTGCATTCTAATTATATGCTATTACGTGAACTAATTTTAGTCGGTCGATGATGCCTACCAGTATGTGTGGTATACTAATACTACCTTGATACACCTATTTTAGTATAGGTTGTGGCAGATTTGAAGTTTCATGAATGATGTGGAGTACTCGGCATCAGCTTCCTCCTTTTCTCCGCAGACGAAGCTGTGTCATTTTATTTTGTCAGTATTCTATTAAAGCTCTTGTACCTTTCTAGACTAAATTTTGGGAGGTCATGGTTCAGAAGCTTTTATTGTAAATTTTAGAATCATTTTGTATTCCTGGAAGTTAAGTAGTGTTGAATTTATTTTATTCGTTGGTTAAAAGAAAGATTATCCCATCGAGTTAGAATTGATGTAGTTGCCCGCACGACTCACTCATTGGGGTTGTGGCATTCTAAACCTGCTTCATGAATGGCTATTATATCTATATGATTTGACGAAGTAGAAACCATTATTTATATCGTTGAAACTGTTGAAACTGGGAAAATATCACAGAACGGGCGACGTAACGACTCGTGGTACCAAACCACGGGTTGTTGTATGCGGTCGTGGTGTTGGGAGGCTTGGGTGGCAGTGGAACAACGAACGATGTGACGACCCATTGTGGGATACAACTAGCCGTCCTTTGCAGTCGTGGTGGGAGATGACCTTGTCATTTGGGAAACAACGGGTAACCCCACGTCCCCTCGTTTGTAGTCGTTGATTGAGGAGTGAAATTTCCAGTGGCTTTGATGGAAGGACACAAAGACTCGTTGGT
>JACEIK010008252.1:36556-49184 GCA_018107945.1 Datura stramonium
AGGGTCCTCGGTCCGATCTGTCCTTGTGAATTGCGGGGGACTTAGTGCTAGGAACTCTCGGACCCTCGAGCTACCAGGCCCTCCTAAGGATTCTGCAACTATAGGTGGCACTGGCTGGCGCTGAGCAGCCATCATCTGGGATAGCGTAACCACCGCACTTCTGACCTCCTGGTCGGATGGTACGGTATAGAAACTGCCAGAGGCGGTGCTATCGCACCAGCAGTGCCAAGCGGCTCTTGATGTGGTGGAGACTACTGGGGAGGTTGCGATGATACCTCTGTATCATCCTCAGATCGGGGAGATTCTGACCGAGGCTGAGGCACCCTGCTGGTGCCCTCTCCCGCTGCTATATCTAGCCTCCTGCCTATTGTAGGGTGTCGCTGGTCTGACATTTCTCTGTAAGCAAAAGAGTATAATGAGCTTAGGGACTCAACCCTATACTGTAACTCTCTATAGCACGACTGAATAAGAAGGAAGAGTAACCATCCTATCATGCCTTGCATCCTCCTGCCTATAGTATGTGGTGCACAACACATCTATAGACAAGACTCTACTTAGCACGGCTTACAGACTCCCTTACGACCTGCTTTGATACCAAGTTTGTCACGCCCCTCCTTGGGAGGCATGACTGGCACCTGGTGCCCTACTAGGACCTGAACTGCTGAGTTGACTGAGCCTAAGCACCTCTGGTGCAGGGCTGACTCTAACTCTAGAATCGAGAAAATAACAGGCTATATAGCGGCTGTAAATACAACCCCCGACCGACAAGGCCTATAGCCACCTATGAAAAATAAACAGCTAACCAGAGACAAACAATCATAGGGAATCCTATGCGCGCCGACAAGGCCACCATGATAGCTAGTTATAACTGGAAAGTAAAATCAGATGCTAAACTGAACTATGGCCGACAAGGCCACCATAAATAGCTAAACAGGGCCCTACACGGCCAACACACATAATCTAAAACACATATAGGCCCCACACGACTGATATCGTCTAACCACAGGGAAGTAACACAGTCTGCAAGCCTCTAGGAGTAATAACATGGTTGGAACAGGGCCCCGACCTACCCATACTGTACAAATAAAAGAAGTAAACCTCTATCACACAAGCTCAGAAGAAGGGAGCTGACGGCTCTGTACAGCTGACTGGAACTATGAGGGACCTGCTCCTCATCTATCTGTACCTACAGGCAAGTAATGCAGCACCCCATAAAGGGCGTCAATACCACAGGTACTGAATATGTAAGGCAGTAACTTTAAATAACTGAAAGTAAGAAATAGAACTGACAATGACTGAAGTAAAGAAAATGGATTGAAGATGACTGAAGTAGTGAAATCAGGGCTAAACATAACTGAACTAAGAAGGGTAGGGTTCATACCTGACAAATGAGGCGTCTTACTGTCTAACTATCAGTAACTAAAGCAAGCATAAACCTTACTTGGCTCCCATCAGCCGGAAGGTACAATCAACACAGAATAACCCACCTGGGCCCCTATTAGCCCTAGTGAGTACACCTCAATCTATATACCCCTATCTGGGTCATATTGAGTCAACTACCAGCTATAAGCGTCCTGTCGATCCCCTAGGTCTGCAACTGGGCCTGCTCGGCCCCTGACTGTAGCTGTGTCTGAGTCCGGAGGACTCCTGATATCTACACCCTTGGCGTAAGTGCTCGGCGGGTGTGTGTATAAGGCCAACCACGACATATGAGGATTTGGATCCCCATCTTCGTCCCTGGCGGACGGCATGCCGCTCCGTAGAGCGACGTATCCTCGCCCCTGGCGGGCGGTGACACAACTATTAACCCTGGGGTGGTCACGGAAGCTATACAGGTGTAATCCAGCCCAAAACAATACAAATTACGAGCCTCGACTGACAACAACAACTAGACATGACAACATACTCCTGACATGCTTTACTGGAATTCATACTAGACTACTATGCTGAAGAAACTAACTTGCTGAAATAAAATGCCTTAACATACCTCGTTCGCTATTTACCGATTAACTGGCGAGTTTCGGCTAGTGTTCAACTACCTTCTCAACTATAATCATATTAACGGAAGAATAGAGATACTTTATTACTATATTCGAAGAAAATGATAACTTATATATATGTATACTAACTAACTTATCGAAAGATGGCCAAAAACTCGTAATTTCTCGAGAATCTAGAAGGGAGAAATACATACTTTAGGCACGTGATCGTATTGACACTAGTTTGAAATAATTCCATCAACTTAGGCTTGGCGGGACGACGATTCGCTGGGCGTATTTTACGAAAATAACTCCGTAGCGATATTCCCTATAACTTTATACTTCAATACCAGAAGTTAATTTGGATTTGGATGGCGTTTAGCGGCGTAATCGGATAATTATTAAATGTTTTCCTCGGTTTCCCTCTGTTCTAGTCGTGATTATTTGGATAATGATCTAACTTCTAAGTGTGAGACCTTTATATACTTGAGGCAGCAGACAAGGAAACGTGGCACTCTGCCCACCCCGCTGATTCTGCTTCGTGCCACGTCGGCTAACGCGGAGGAGATGCTCCGTGCCACTTTGCCCCTCTGGACAGCTTGGTTCGTCCTCCTCCCGCGAAATCTCGACTTGGCACTCGTTCAGCCTTTCCCCGTGCCCTTTCCTCATACGTATGACACTCTAAAACTCTTAACCAACATACGAATAGGCCGACTAAACGTTAAAAACTTACGGGGTGTAACATAGGAATAAAAATTTCTTCCGAATTATTTTATAAAAAAACTAAAACTTTTTATTTACTAGGGTCACCGAACCCAAGGTGGGGGTTGCCTACGTATCTCATCAGAGTGAGAATCAGGTGTGCGTAGTTCTTGAAAACTCGTTATAAAATGAGATTAAAAGAGTTCATTTTTGGAAAACACTACGCAAGAAAAATAAAAAATATCACCTGAATTTTAAAATATGTACAAGTTGTCACATAATGAATGAAGTGTCTTAGGGTCGTAGATTGTTTGACACAAGATGGTATAAGAATAGACTCAATATAAAGTCAAGTTAAGTCAATGCGCCTAAAAAATAGATTTTGATTTGAGTGAGCTTTTGAAAAGACTGGGACTCGAGTAGAGAACTTGAGGTAGAATTGTAACAACCATTGGATGCTCGCGAACCAATAAATCATCATTAAATTCTGAAAAGGGTCTTATAGTAAAAGGTGATTGCGAACTCGCAAAATCGTTTTTGTGCCCGTGTGAATGTGATGATGCCATTTGGCGGAAATGATGAATGCGATAATTACCTACATATAATTAAACAAATAATGAATAAATGTAGCATAAAGAATATAAAATTCTCAAACAGTGAACAAAATAGATAGGATGCAAAACATGAAACATATAAAAAATTTAAAATATTCTATATGTGCAAAACCGGTTTAAAAAAAATTCTCCTCAATTAAAATGAATNAGAAACAACAACAACATCCCACGACTCATAGCAAGATTGTATCTCCTCAATTAAAATGAATCCCTCACGGTTAGAACCTTGATAATCTCCAGCGGAGTCGCCATCTGTCGTAATTCATATTTTCACCCAAATGGTTCGAATAAGGCGCAACATTCGGGCTCTAAGGGATTATTAAAAATAGATTCGCCACCTAATTTTAGGAAAACTAGGAAACCAATTAATTTATTAACAAGTGTAACTAAAAGTTAGTCTATGAAACCTGTTAGATTCCAAGTAAGGGTTCAGGTTAATCCGAAGGGAAGGTATCATGCATCCTTCAGACTCCACAAATGTGGTTCTTGGCTGGATTCATTTTTTCAATGGAGGAGATAAAAAAATCACAAATATAAATATGCACAATGTCAAAATATATATAAAAGAATAAAACATGAAATATGACCTAATGTTTGCCTATCGATAAAAATTAATGGTTACTTACAAATAAAATATTTGAAAAAAAAATTAAATTTTATCCGAGTGTCAAATTCAGAAAAAAAAGCAATGTCGGGTACCNAGTGATGAATAAATATTTATCCAAATAAATAATAAAATAATAAATAAAAATAAAAACCTGTCTTATACACTTGGGAGGCTTTGGGGATCGACGAAAATTTCTTTTTTGGCCAAGTAATTACCTAAATATGCAAAACTTAAAATAAACTCCATCTTTTATTATGTTGAGACCTCAAAAACCCGATGGAAAGGTTTTTTTCTTGGCCAGATGTAGTGTTTGTAATAAATTGCAAGATAAAAAATAAATGTGTTAGTCAAAATATTTTGAAAAAAGTCTTAATGTAAGGAGTGTGATATAAAACTTCTTTTATAAAAAAAAAAGTGATTTTGACATAAAGTTTTAAAAAGATGATTTGACAAAAATTTTTTTTTTTTTGAAAAAATAATTTGACAAAGTTTTTCTTAAAAAAAAAAGTTGATTTGACATAAAGTCTTTGAAAAAATATAATTTAACAAAAAGGTGGATAAGACTTGATTTGACTCTAAAATTGATGTAATATGTGTAACGTGAGCATGTAATGTGATGGTATTGACAGAAATAAAATTAAATACTCTCAAGTATAAAGTTAATATCTGAAAAAAATAATATAGAAACGATATGCATAGAAAATATGAAGAGAATCTATGAATAAAAAAATATAAATAAAAATGCATGAATAAATGTAAAGACAAATGTATGAATAAATATAAAAACAAATGCATGAATAAATATGAATACGATGTATGAATAAATGTAAAGACAACGATAATATTAATAACAAAATAATAATAATAATAATATTTACAATAATAATAACAATAACAATAACAATAACAACAACAATAACAATAACAACAACAACAACAATAATAATAATAACAATAATAATAACAACAACAACAACAACAACAACGACAATAATAACGGCAATAGTAACAATAATAATAATAATAAATAAAGAAAATGTATAGAAAAAATATAAAGATAATATTAAAAAGAAATATAGCGAGAAGAAAATAGTTTGCTAGTCTTCCAAAAAAAATGTGATGAGTGTAGAGAGAAAAATAAATGTGAAGTAGTGTGAAGTTGTCTAAATGAGAGGGGAAGACCTCTTTTATATAGGCAATATTATACCACTTTTCTCCCAAAACCATGTGCTCAAAATCATGGGCTCTTTTCTTTATTTGTGTATTAAAATTAATTCTTCCGACTTTTTATATTAAAATACTGTGCTAAAAATAAAAATAATAAAATATATCAATAAGGTAGAAAAATTATTTAATGTCAGGAAAAAATAATGAGATTTGAATTTAAATAAATACAATAATTAATTAAAAAATAAAAATTAATTGAAATGCAAATAAACTGATAAAAAATTTAATATTTGCAAAATAAGGATAATTATCAACAATTTGTGTAAAAAATTAAGAAAAATATGTAAAAATAATTTTATGCTATTTAACATCTAGAAGCCTGAAGTATTAGTTTTTAAACATNTTTAACATCTAGAAGCCTGAAGTATTGGTTTTTAAACATGACGAGCCAAAATTGGGTGTCAACAGTTGCCCCTCTTCGCCTGGAGATGATGAAAGAATTTTTGGGTGAAGACGTTGACGTGTAGCCAATTTGGTTTGGCGAGAAATAATATGTACATAAAAAATGACAAAATTTGGTAGAACTTTGATGAACTTGTCATTCGTTGGCGGGACTGAACTATATTAAGAGAATAATAGAGGAATAATTATTCAGGGACAAAATATTCATGTACCTTCGATACTGCTTTCAAATTGCCCTAGTGTCGAGCTATGAGATGCTGGAGATGCAAGGTTGTGTACCTGCTGAGAAAGAAAAAAATGGTTATGTTATGGTAATGACCCAATATGTCTCTTTAAAAGGTGGACAACCCAAGTTAGAATATGTCACTTTGAACGAGGTGACAACCCAATGTGTCTCCTTAAAAGGCGGACAACCTAGTTTAAAATATGTCACTTTGAACAAGGTAATGACCCAACATGTCTCTTTGAAAGGCGGATGACCCAATGTAAAATATGTCATTTTGAATGAGGTGATGATCCAACGTGTCTCTTTGAAAGGTGGACGACCCAATTTAAAATATGTCCCCTTAAACAAGGTGACGATCCAACGTGTCTCTTTGAAAGACGGACAATCCAACTTAAATTATGCCACTCTAAACGAGGTGATGACCCAATGTGTCTCTTTGAAAGGCGGACGATCCAATTTAAAATGTTTCATTTTGAATGAGGTGAATGTAACACCCCGGAAGTCCTTGAGATCAGACCCTGGAGTTAGATGAAGCTCAGCAGAAAAATCAGCAGAAACTTGCCTCATAACGAGTCAGAGAACGACTCGTTAGGAGACCTAACAGATCGTGGTCTAACCCATGAGGAACTGTAAGGAGGGGATGGCAAGCCCAGTGGCCACAGACGACTTGACGAGTCGTCATGCCTGGCAACGACTCGTTAGGTTGGTCGTTGGGTGGTGAAGAGTTGAAGTCGTGAGTGTATCCAGTGTACTTGACGGGTGGACTTGACGAGTCGTTAGGAGCAATAACGACTTGTCATGTTAGTCGTGAGTTGAGGGAGTTGAAGTTATGAAGGAAACCTCCAGTTTACTTAACGGGCAATACAACGAGTCGTTTAAAGTGACGACGACTCGTCACGTGAGTCGTGGCTCCAGTTCGGGAAGTTTTTCTAGTTTTCTCTAGGGGCATTTTTATAAATTCCTATGATTTTAACTTTTAAACTACGTTGTTTTGTATATTGATTGGGACGTTTTAAAGGGTTATTCATGCCTAAACCCTCATTCTCTCAACTCTCTTTCTTCTCCTCTCAATATCAAGGTTCCCTAAGGTTTTTCCTCCAAGCTTCAAGACCAAGCTCAAGCGGGGGATTCTTCGAAGCAGGTATGCGGGTTTTCAACAAGGATACTCTTTCATCATTGTGTCCCAAAAATATTTTTATTAAAAACCCGATTTCAATAAATCTAGAAGAACATGATCTAGGCTTGTGTCATGGGTAAATTTCTTTTATATTCCTCATAAATGCTATTATCTACTATGATTATGATATTATTTGTGATATAAACAATGAGTTGTCTTGAATTGTGAAATATAGGTCGGGAATGTATGAGTGTAGTATGTTCTTCATAAATTTTCTTGAGTATTGAATGAGATTTGTTTACTTCTCCCTTGATTATCCTAGTAATTCATGAACATGATGAAATTATGAAAATATTGTATGATTAACCCTAATGACCCGATTATGACATTAATGACTATGTTGGGATGAGTTGGAGTTTGTGGGCTTGAGAAATTGAAAGTAAATTACGTATTATCACCATGTTTTTGATTTAATTGATTGGGTATGATTAGATTGTATTTATATTGATGGATTATGAAGCTTGGGCGGATTATAAATTGTTTTTCCTAACAAAATTGTTTTTCAAATTTTTGAATCTAAAACGCCCATGGATGAAAAGTTCGTAAAAGAAGTGATTGATGATAAATGTGAGATGATGACGAGGTTGATGATGAAAAGCATGTTCCTACAACTACCCATGATTATGTCGTTGTTTTTAAAATGAATTGATTAGACCCAAGTGTGACGAAGCTTTGGATAATGCCCACATGTCGATTTAAAATTATGATTTTCCCGAAATAAGATTACCACATTATTTGGAGCGAAGTCTCCCAAATTGTATAAATGTTAACTTGTGGTATGTTTTGAAATAAATGAAGCCATGCATCTATGATAAAGTATGAGAGAAATCTATTAATCATGCACGACCTTATGCTACATGTTGAATGAGATGAATTCAGAGTTTGGAATGTCATGATAGTATAATGCGCAAGGTGAATTTATGGGATCCTCGTTAGCAAGAATGTTTTCCTAGTCAGTCAGGATTCTCATTAGCAAGAATGTTTTCCTAGTCAGTTGGGATTCTCGTTAGTAAGAATGTTCCCTAGTCAGTCGTGATTCTCATTAGCAAGAATATTTTCCTAGTCAGTCGGGATTCTCGTTAGCAAGAGTAGTTCCCTAGTCATTCAGGACTCACATGCCTAGCTACTAGCCGTGCATGTTTCTCCTTAGTCGATTGGGACTAACATCCCTAGCCAGTCAGTACTCTCTATATCAGAGCATTTTCTCCCTTTGACAGTCGAGGACTCTCGTTAGTAAGAATGTTTCCCTTTGATAGCCAAGGATGCTCCCTTTGACAGTCAGGAACTTTCCTTGAACAGTCAGAGACCCTCTTGATATTAGTCACGACATCGTACCTCTGTATTATTTTTGATTATTACTTTTGCATATTAGTTGATTTTATAATGATGTATGTCCTTATGATGTGGTTATGTTGATATGAATATGTGAATGTCATATAAGGTTGTGTTATCTCATTTTAGTTACATTACTATTATTGTGTTTTTATGTACTTCCTTTTTGTATATGCTTATGAGTTAGTTGATTACGCTTCCTGCATACTCAGTACATTCCAAGTACTGACCGCACGCCTCTTGTGCTATATCATTTCATGATATAAATTCAGATCTCCAGGTTCCGCTGCGTGGTTAGATACACTTCTCTCTCTCCCAGCTGCTAGTGGTGAGTACTCATCTTTCGAGGACATGGTTTATGTTCTTATTTTACTATGTTTCAATTTTTTTTACTTTGGAAGTTAGCTGGTGGCTTGTCCCAGCAACTCATCAGTTTAGTAGAAGGCTTTTAGACTTGTTTAGACAGATTCAGCGTTGTATCTAAGTGCTGTTAAATTGTCCTTATGGTTTATATTAAATTCTTGATATTAGCTTCCACTTATTTATGTTGTTAGTCATGTATGATTTTAAGTGTATGCTATGATTATGCCATGGGTTAACTTGGAGCCTTTCGGGGTTTCTTGTCCCGTGTTACATTTAGGGTGCGGACTCGGGTCATGACAAACTTGGTATCATAGCAAAGGTTTAGAGTGTCCTAGGGTGTCTAAAAACCGTGTTACGTAGAGTTTTCTTCATGGGTGTAAAGCGCGCCACACTTAGAGCGAAGAGACTATGAGACATTTTAGGAATGTTCCCTTTTCTTCATGATCCTTATATTGCGTAGAGTATGAAGCTCTAAACAGTTCCCTCCCTAACTCGTACTTTATGCATTCACAGATAATGCCTCCCAGACGAGTGAATGGAAGAAGGCGTAGTAACGATCTTCAGCAGGTACCACAAGCCCAGGCAGACCCAATGGATGATCATGTTACTCATGCTGAGTTCCGAGCAGCCTTTAACATGTTGGCGCAGGCCCTGACCGCTCAGATGAACCAGCAGGCGGTGGCCCGTGCTCCTCAGAATGGGAATGAAGCGACAGAAAGAATAAGGAATTTTCTTCAGATGAACCCACGCGAATTCATAGGGTCAAAGGTGGATGAGGACCCTTACGAGTTCTTGGAAGAAATTCAGAAGATTACTCAGGTTATGGGAGTAACTGATGTCGCCCAAATTACACCTTGCAATTAAGATATAAGCGGTCGATTGTCAAATATAGAACCCAACAAAGGTTGAGGTCGATCCCACAGGGAATATGGTAAAAACTTAAGTTAATGCGAATAACTATTACTATTGAGTTATGTATTTCCGAAGGGGGAAACAAATAGAATAATAAACAAAAGTAAAACTACTGAATGCTTAGATCAAATTGGTTTGTATTCAATTAATGACTTGACTAGTATTGTGTTCCCCAAGACTTCATAACCACAAGGCTTATACTAGGGATCTATTCTGGTGTTTAACATATAATATTGGTAAGTTAGGTTAACCTAACTGGTTGGTCCCCTATCTAGATGATTATCACCACGCAACTTGGTCCGTATACAGGTGTACTTTAATTAACGCTTACCCTTAATATCGGATTAGCTATCCCCATACAAGTTCAAGCTATTAGATGAGGGTTGATGGCCTTAAATCTCCGTTGTTAATCCTTTTTCCAATTCATTACCTCCTTGGTCCGGTAAGTAAGAATGAGGCAAGTCCTAATATTTGCAACCGTCAAGAATCAATCAAAACGAAGGGAAGAACAATACATGCATAAAACCCCGTTCAAGAATCACTAAGTATTTTACCTATGTGTGTTAATTCATCATGGTTCCCACAAACCTAGTTATGGGTTTAGATACTCATGTTTATATGATCACAATCATAAATTATTGAATAAATCGTAATTGCAACTTACAAATTATCGTAGAAGAAAAACTAAGTAGATTGAATAAAACTCCAAAATTGATGAATAAATTTCAATGTTGCTTTTAATCCTCAAATTTAAGAACAAAATTTTAAATCTTGTTTCTTGATTCAAGAACAATCGTACAACACCAAAAATCCTACTTGAAAACTAATAAAATCGGTTCTATGGATTATTCTCTAACTGTCTCTGTAAAAATAAACCTAAACTGTGCATTTATAGTTTCAAGAAATCCTTTTCCTAACTAAAAATGGAAACCAGGTCGGCAGTGGCAACGGGCTTGGTGACGATTCGTTTGGCCTTCTGATGAGTCATGCCTTGCTTAAAATAGTCGTCCTCAGCATTGCACCCACTCGCCGTGCCTGAGCACGAGTCGTTAGGTCCCTAATGGTCTAACTCTTCAAAAGTTCTAGTGCACCTTACGGTTGGTTCCAGTGATCTGCCAACGGGTCATTTCATCACGTGAAGACTCGTTATGTCTGTCGTCAGCTCCACTAGTTACTTTGTTAAGATTTTATCTCTTAGCCTTCACGACTGACCTCACGACTCGTTACCGGATGTAACGAGTCGTTCCATCAATTCGTCAGGTACACTGTCTTGCATCTTCAAAATCCATCTTTCGCCCACGCCTTCAGCAATGAGTCGTACCTCATGCTAACGATCCGTGAAGTGCCTGACAGTCACCTTTTCAGTTATTTTCAACATAAATTCACCCAGTTCACTTCTGAACCTGTTTTCCTGCAACATTAAGCACAAAAAAAATCATACCTATATAAACATACCCGGAATGTGCATAATTTCTTGGTTTTAAGCATCGAAAGTGTCATAAAATCATGGAACATCAACACCCTTAACTTAGAACTTTTGCATGTCCTCATACAAAAACAAAATAAAATAAAACAAACCAAACTACTTCAACGCTTCAATCGAAAGAATTCTAGGAAACTTACGGAAATCACATTTATACATCAAAATTTTCTAACCCCTCCCTCATCGTATCAACTCAAATCACTATGCATATGCAAAATTTCCAACCATGACACAGAGGAATCAAAACATGGCAAAACACCGTCACTTGCAACCACACACATAAATCTATAACACTGACCTAGACAATTTGCAGACAATCTTGTTGACCAAATGCTCTCACCTCAAAGAAGTCCCATAATCACGCATGTGTATATGATTAACTCGATATATTTCTCTTGGGACTAGGTAAGATTCACTCACTCTCACAAAGAAATTCGAACTGTGTGTATACAATACCATACGCTTGCCTTTACTTTCATACCTCGACTTTTGGACAAGTAACCGGGATCACTATAGGACTTTCTAGGATAGTAACGTAGGCTCGGTCTTGGGTATGGTACATATGGATTTAGTAGCTCAACCTTCCTTGGCACTACAAATCTCTTGGCTCCACTTTTCACCTTTTTTTTCCTATTTTCTCCCTTTTTCCTTTGACTGCTTCTTCTTTCCTTTGCATTTGCAACTACGGATGCGGTTTCTCTTTATTTAAACACTCATTGATGTCACATTTTTCTTTTCTTTTCTTTTCTTTCTTTTTGAAAATAATTATTTTTCTTTTCTTTTCATTATGCTTACCGCACCCGCTCTTTTCCTTTTTCATTACCCAATTTTTATTCCTCCCAACTCTTCTTAATCACCCTTATAGTAGCCACCCTCAACTTAGGCGATTTTTCTGAGTTGAGGTTCACAATGTCCAAGGAGGGACCAGGGCCAAAACATGTTCATTCTTAATAAAAGCAGGTAGGTGAATTGGTGTAAACAAAAAGAAAGGTCAATTTAAGCTCAAACATTTGGATCAAGGGATTTCTATTCACTTTTGGTAGGTCTTTTAAGGCTAAAGTGAGCTCAGAAATCAAAAACGGCCTATGATCCTTTCCTAGTTTCCTATCCTCTATCTCGGTACGACTGACCAGGCAAGTTCTAGATTGACACACACAATCGAATTCAGCTATTAAACCTCACTCACACATAACACAGGCCAACATCATCACTTCTACTAATTGCTAGTTCAGGTACAACCATACAATGGTAAACATGTTCAAAGTTCCAATGCCATGCAAAGATTCACAAAGGTCATACTTGTCAATTTTCACATACACATATACAAATTTTTTTCGGAGGGGTATCAAATTATCAATCAACAAAAAATCACAATTTAAGCTCTTAACTGCCTTCAGTTCACCTAAATTTCTTCCGACTGACACATAAAACACAAAAATCATAAAATAAAATCCTAAACGTGCCGGTTCTACTAGATATGGAACACCTGAGGGAAAAGATATCCAGCACAAAAAACCCTCGGGTTATGTTCAGCAAAAAGAATGCACAGGTATCCCTCTCCACCCCCATCAAGAAATCATGCGTCGTCCTCGACGCATATATAT
>JACEIK010008253.1:9272-29784 GCA_018107945.1 Datura stramonium
GAATAGACTAATAAAAACAAATTAAAGTGTAATGGAGGGAGTATAATAAAACTGCTAATTATAAGGTTACGTCATTCTGCATATTAAAATTGGAAAAATAATAATTGAATTTTAATTTCCTCTACGTTGAAATTGTGCAGTAGAAAATAACACCAATAATTGAAGAGAATATTTGGTTATTCCATTTTATAACGTACTGAGTTAATTTGATGAGAAAAGTCAAAACTTATATATAAAACTAAAATATTGGATATTGCAGAGATATGGAGATGGCCCTGAGAATGAACTGCCCCTTGAAGTGAATGGAGATTACACGAGAGATATTGGATACTTAAAAATTGCGAAATACTCAGTTAATGTGACAAATTGCAACTCACATAACAATCTTCTTAACAATATATGGTACCAACCTGAAGAAGTATTCCCTGTATTTGGCTCTCCCGAGGAAAGACAACATATTTTTTGGGTCCCAGTTGACCCTCTTTACTTTGCAATTGCCAAGAAACTCGAGGTAAATTAATTATAACTGAATTACTCACTCTCGTCTTGTTATATTAAATATAAAATATTCACATTATCAATAATTAAAATTGATGTGTTTACATAACTAGGGTTTGAAACTAGAAGGGTGCTTAAATGCAACAACATGCTTGAGCCATACACCAAAGGTAGCAAGAGTACACAGAGGAACAAGTGCAAGCATATACTTAGACAATGCAGCATATAGGAGCTTTATCTATAAAAAGTTTGATGTCAGCCCTGTGGAAATGGAAAGTGCAGCTGTGGCTCTCATTTGCTACCAGCAGAAGGTACCTTACATTGTCATCCGTGCCCTTTCCGACATGGCCGGAGGTGGCACTGCCGAGTCCAATGAGGCTGCCACCTTCATCACCGTTGCTGCCAACAACTCCGTTGAAGTCACCGTGCAATTCATCAAGCAGTTGTCTTTGAAGAAATATCAAGATGTCTGATTTTGTATTCTTCATCTTTTAGATTTCTTGAGTGAACTTTGATGTGTACTAGTAAGTTAAATTCCTTAATAATATAATTTGTGTGAAAATAAGCAAAGTCGCCAAGGAAATTTCCTGGAAATTCTAATTTATTGAATACCATTAAAAGTATGATTGCACCAGAATTATTTATAGATTTTAATTTTTTTAAAATCAACTTCCAATTATGTAGAAGATTTTGTGTGCACTCAACAATCTCCTATTTGAACTAAGTTCACATGCCATGTCACAAAGAATCATGAGCTTATCCATCTAGACATTCGTCAATATCATCTGAGAATTTATATAGACACTTAAGACCACATACTTTTTCTTGTATATGTATATGCAAACTATGGACAAAGACACTAAACCAACAAACGCGACATGAATCCTCACACAACTGCTTTCCCTTTATGTATTTTCTTGGAATACTACCAATCTATTAAAATTATGTCCTACATGAGAATATGAATATCCATACCCGTATTGCAATATAAAAGTCCGGGCCAAAAATGGGTTCAAAATTCAATCCTAAGTCCCTAGATCGAAACTAAAATTTTTCTTCCAAAATCAGTTTATCCATAAGGTAAAGAGTTCAAACCTGGAGTTTCATCAAAAGCCAAATTTGAATTGATCCTCCTATAATCAAAATCCCATTTTAGAAGCTTAGGGAAAAACTCCCAATTCTCAATACTAAAACACATATTAAAGCTCGAAATCACAAATAGATTAGCGAAGAATTACAAAAGTAGTGGTTAAAAATTTAACCCTTTTTGAAATCAAAGAAATCACACAAAAAATCATCCTATTATGAGTTTTAGAACTCCATAGATAGTGGAAAAAGTGAAACTCACGCAAAACACTATTTATCATGAAAGGCACCTCTTAGCGTGATGGTGAGAAATGTACAACCAAAATCCCAATGTAATCTCATGCCAAGGGAGCTGACTACATTAGACAACTACCTCGCTCTATGCGCAACCATGCCATCCTTACATGATATCACTGCTCATGCCGCCTTCGTCTTGTGCAATTGTGCGCCAATGATACTCACACCAAATGACAAACAAAATCTATTATGTTTTAAATTGGTTTTAATATCCAAAACTCATATGAGACCCCCCAAATATGAATCAATAGTTTAAATTGATCATAAAACATATTTCAGGCCTGTTGGAATCATCAAATCACCATTCCAATCTCGTCTTGATCAAATATTGACTGTGGTCAACTCCAAACTTAAAAAAAAAAGTTAAAATTCCTTTTAAGGGTCCAAATCACTGTTGAGTGCTTCGGTACCCTTGCAAACCATCTAACTAAATCATAAATTTTGAACCTACTGGAATTGCTGAAACTCAAATCTAGCCTCGCTAATCCCAAATGTTGAGTTTGGTAAAAAAATTTAAGTTTCAGACTTCCAAAATTTAAAAACTCCACTGAAATGCATCTGATCACCTCAAAAATCGTGACCACCATCCTTGTAATTCATAAATAGATTTTAGAATCTGTGGGTAGGGTCAATAGGGGAAAAGAGGCAAAAATCACAAAATGACCTTGAGGGTCATTGCATCATTCACTAATAAAACAAACATTCGTCCCCAAATGTAAAGAGATAAAAAGTATCTAAATGGAAAAACAATTGGGAATATCTGCTCCGCATATCTAACTCAATCTCCTAAATGGCTTCTTCCACTGGATGATGCCTCTATTAAACATTCATAGATGTTATCTCTTTAGACCTCGACTTTTGAATTTGCCTATCCAAAATAGCTATAAGCTCTTACTCAAAAGCCAAGTTCTAATCCAATTGTACCAAGTCCCATTGAATTACATGGAAGCCATTAGTGTCATGCCCCAAGCATGGGTGAGGCGGACAATACCTTGCACTAATAACAACATCTGAATCAAATTACATGACATAATTTACAACTAAAAAGATATGATATACTTATAGAACTTGTTAACAAAAATCATACATACATAAGATGTAATACCTCGAAAGTTCCTAAGACTAGACTCGACATTTGAAATGTGATCAGTAGGAAAAGTTGGAAAAGTGCCTCAGTACGACTAAACCTATGAGTCGTAGGTTGGTAATACGGGTCATAGGAAGACCCGTATTCAGATAAGAGGTTTTTGTTCCCTAGACCACGAGTCCCCACTATGAGTCGTAGTATGTGGGTACGACCCGTGGTCAGGAGTAGTAGTAAGTCCTTGGGGTTATTAAGGGATTGATTATACGGGTGATGGTATGGTTCGTAGTATGGAGTTACAGGTTGTAGTAGGATTCATGGAAATATTAAGAGGATTTCAGGTTTTGGACTTGGTTAGTACGGGAGGATACCACGATTCGTAGGAGGATTGCATGACTCGTGGTACGAGTCATAACAGTTGACAGAATAGTTTTTCCGCGAATTCATTAAGGGCATTCTCATAAATTATAAGCTCCTAACTTTCTAATCACGTCATTTTAAGCTCTGAAATGAGGATTTTAAAGGGGTTCATCTTATCCTAATGCTTTAGACTCCCATGCATGCAAGTTTAGAGGTTTTCACTTGAAGATCAAGCTTGAAATTCCTCAATTCTTTCTCAAATCTCTTGGGCTTTCAAAGTCAAGTTAAGATTTAGCTTACCCAGGTATGTAGAACTATGAATAAGGGTTTCCTTTCACTCTCATGCCCATATCTCTCCTCAATATCATGAATTCAAGTCTTAATTCAAGTTTATGATCTTATAAGGTTTTAACTCAATTTTACGAAATTCTCTATGATTTATTTATGGACCAATTTCCTTCATATTTAAATATGTTTTAAGATTCATGGAAAGATTTTATACCTANCTATTTGGATTATAAAATTTATGATTTCAAGTTTTAGAAAATTATGCCCAATTATACAAGTTTCATGAAAAGTCAAGTTTATGATTCATAATTTCAAGTATGATGAGATATCTAGCATGAATGAATATTTACAAATTACACATATAATAATCTATAATTTTGACTTATGAAGTCTATTTCAAGTATGCATGATTTTAAGATTCGAGCAAGCCAACACAAGTTAAGTATATTTTCATGATTTAGCCAAGGCTAATGAGATCAGCTTACCATATGTTTTGCAGTCAAGATTTCCACTACAACTTATGATATGTTTTGGAGTCAAGACTCCCAATATTCAGATTTCAAACTATGCATGTGATTATGATTTCAGCTTCGTTGAAAAATGATAGAAGCACTATGCATATTTTTTGGAGTAGTGTCTAGAACTGAGTAGGCTTGGGGTTCCAAGGTTTTCCGATCTCAGAACTATGTGCCAACATAGGTATATTTATATTTGAGACCTCTCAAGAGAGTTTTCCCCGCCCGCTAGAGGGCCTTCAGCTTGATATCGATATCATGGTAGCGTCCTTAGCCCTAACAAGGTTTTGGACGGTTCTGCCCACCTGAGTGTGATAGGTTGGGCATAACTTAAGCTCTATCATGACGGTGTCGGTTGTGACGAGTCTCCCATTATTTCTTATGATTTTAGTTATGCATGTTCATGACTTATGGTATTATGTTTTTCAGCAGGTTTGACCCAATGATCAGTTTATAAGCTTTTACTTATGATTTCAGTTATGTCAATCTATATGATTTCTATTTTAGATTTGGGTCATTCTATTCAGATATGATTTTCAGCTTATAACTATACAAGATTCAGATTCAGATTTCAGCATGCTATCCTTACTCTCGTGATCTTATGATTTATGTTTATATGCATGATTTATGCATGATTTCAGTTTATACTTACTCAACATGTTTTATCTACCTTGCATATTTAGTACATTCCAAGTACTGACCACATACTCTATGCTGTATCACTTCATGATACAGGTTCAGACGATCAGACTCAGTTTCTCCATTAGCCAGTTTCCCGCAGTTTAGTTCAGTTTTCATTATTGGTAAGTCCTCATCCTTCGAGGACCTTTAGTTTGATGTCGAGTTATGTTATTTAAGTTTTTATATTTTAGTGAGTTAGTTGGGGATGTTGTCCCATTAGCTCTTCATACATGTTAGAAGCTTATCAGATAATTTGTAGAATATCACCTTTGTCAGTGTTGACTCTATTATGATTGATATGTATTCAAACTTCCGCTTGTTCATGATTAGTTTATTAGTTTCCACTTGATGTATGCTCTCTAGCCATTATGTTCATGCCATGGGTCGACTTGGAGCCATCTATCGCTCTCGGTTCTATGTCTCGATCTGAGTTCTCAGCTCAGGTCATGACAAATTTAGTATCAGAGCAAAGTTTTAGCGTGTCCTAGAGTGTCTGAAAGCCGCATTGAATAGAGTATTTTCCATGGGTGTGAAGCGCCCCACACTTATGAGGGAGAGACTATAAGACGTTTTAGGAAATTTTCCCTCTTTCATGATCTTTGTTATGCGAAGAAATATCTCTCTATCCTTTTAACTCGTACTATATGCAATTGCAAAAATATGCCTCCACGTCGAGTGAATAAAAGAAGGAATGGCAATTGAAATGGCCACGACAATGGTAATGGGGACGGGAATTGGCAAGTCCCGCCAGCACTAGTAGATCCTATGCTCGAGCAGATCACTCATGCCGAGTTTAGAGCAGCATTTTAGATGTTGGCCCAGGAAATGACCGTTCAAGTCAATCAACAGGCGGTGGCTCATGTTCCTCAGAATGGAAACACAGCGGCGTCAAGAGTTCGATACTTTCTTCGGATGAATTCTCTGGAGTTTCTGGGGTCGAAGGTGGATAAGGACCCTCATAAGTTCATTGAGGAGGTGCAAAAGATCATCCAGATTATGGGAGTAATTGGAGAGAAGAGTGAGGATTTAGTCTCCTATCAGCTGAAGGGCATTTCTTACATTTTGGTACTGTTAGTGGAAGGATAGTAGAGCAGTTATAGCAGTTCCCGTGAGTTGGGACGAGTTTGTGACTGCCTTCTTGGATAGGTTCTTCCCTAGCGAGTTGAGGGAGGTGAAGGCGGCGGAGTTCGTTAACTTGAAGTAGTATCATAGGAATGTTCAAGAGTATGCCTTGGAGTTTACCCGACTGTACAAGTATGCACCGAAGATTATTGTAGATTAGAGGACTCGTATGAGCAGGTTTGTGAATTGAATATCAGACTTGCTGGTCAAGGAGTGAAGGACCGCTATGCTGAACAATGATCTAGACTTCTCACAATTAGTCATATATTCCCAGCAGATAGAGGCAGATCAGATGAGGGAGATGGAGAGAAAGGCCAAGAGAGCCAGGACAGGGAGTTACAGATAGTTTCAACAAAGGTCCAGTGGAGGAAACCATCAACAGTCCCACTATAGGTCATCAATCCTAGCACCATCATCAGCTAGTGCTCCATCTAGACCGAGGTGTGATCAGAGGGGTGGGGCATCAAGCTCCAGAGGTTAGGGGAGCATATCAGTAGAGCCCAGCATTCCAGTTTGCGGTAGGTGTGGTAGAAGGAACACCGGAGAGTTCTTGATAAGTTTAGGTGCATATTTAGGGTGTGGGAAGCCTGGACACCGACTCAAAGATTTCCCTTCAGCCAAATAGAACCATAGTCGAGGGAGTGACCCAACCACCAGTTTAGAAGCTCCACCAGCATGCTCAGATTAATAGGGTGCATCCATTAGTACAGGTGGTACTCAACATCAGAATAGATTCTGTCTCCCGTCCAGTTAGGAGTAGGAGGTCTCTCCAGATGTGATCACTGGTAATGTTGCGAGTATTTCATCTTGAAATATATGCATTGTTAGATCTAGGGGCTACCTTATCTTTTGTAACTCACTACATTTCTATTAGTTTCAGAATCAGTCCAAAAATCCTATTAGAACCCTTCTCAGTCTCTTTTCCAGTCGGTGATAGTTATAGCTCAATGTTATATAGAAATTGCCCGGTCACAGTCCTTTAAAAATTCACCTTAGCCGATCTAGTAGAGTAAGACATGATCGATTTTGATGTTATATTTGGTATGGATTGGTTGAATGCATGTTATGCCTCAATGAATTGTAGAACTCGTATAATGGAGTTTCAATTTTTGAATGATCTAGTTCTATAATGGAAAGGTAGTTCGGCTGTGCTTGTAAGTCACTTTGTTTCCTATCTTAAGGCCAGGAAGATGATTTATAAAGGCTGTGTGTACCATCTAGTTCGAGTCAAGAATTCTACGTCTGAGACCCCGAATCTTCAGTCAGTTTCTATATTGAGTGAGTATTCAGAGGTGTTTCCTGATGATCTACTAAAAGTCCCTCCTGAGCGAGAGATTGACTTTGGTATCAAACTTCTCCCTAACACATAACTTATATCTATTCATACTTACAGAATGACTCCAGCTGAGCTAAAGTGTTATACCCCGAGAACTCAAAGATCGGACTCGGGAGTTGAAATGGGGAAAAACTAGAAATTAGTGATTTAGTTGCAGGACGAGTTGTTGGACGACTCGTGAGAAGATCCCACGAGTCGTCAGGTGACTCGTGGGGAGGCCCGGAGGAATTGAGGTGCAGAGGTCCCCACGGGCGTGGGAACGACTCATGGTCAATCACCAAGAGTCGTCAAGTCAGTCTTGGTGTGAGGGTGAAGAATAAATGAAGGAAGTCAACCAGTGTACCTAACAAAAGGACCCCACGAGTCGTGATCAGTCCCCACAATTTGTGGGATGAGTCGTGATCAAGCAGGATAAGTTTTATTTGAGACTAAGGCAGTGTACATGACAGGAGATGACCACGAATCGTGGTCACAAGCAATGGATCATTAAGTCACCTGTGATGAGCCCAGGAGATTTGATAAGCAGTGTACCTGACGAACCACTCCATGAGTCGTGGCCCCTCGTGACGAGTCCTTAGGTCCCTCGTTGGGACCCCCTAACAGTTATTTTCAGCGATTCTAGTAAGGGCTTTTCCGTAATTCCTAAGTTTCTAAGACCTATACTACATCGTTTAAGGATCATTTTACAGGGTTTTAAGAGGGCAAAACCTATTCTAAGCTAGTTCATTCCATGCATGCCAACTTGAGAGTTTGAAGAGAGGATTGAGAGCAAGTTTTGAAGGTTTCCATTGGAATCTCATCTTGGGAAATCAGAGAAGTGGTAAAATCATCCCTCCCAGGTATGTGAGGTTATGAGTGGGTATGTCCTTCCACACCCATGCACAATTCTATCGATCTATGAAAATTACCCACAATCAAGTTATGGGGTTTTAACCAATTGTATAGTTCTTTAATTTCTATACACGGGTACGCTTAGATTCTATTTTTACTAGTGAATTATGAAGCTTGGGCAAATTTTAAATTGTTTTCAATCCAAATTATGTTTTCTAAATTTATGAAATTGAATGCCCATGAATGGGATATTCATGAAAGAATAGAATGATAATGAATGTATGATGATGATATTGTCTTCAAAATGAATTGAGTAGATCCAAGTATGATAAAGCTTTGGGCAATGCCCATATGTTGATTTGAAATGATGATTTTATGAAATAAGCTTACCACATTGTTTGGAGCGAAGTCTCCCAAATTTCATATTATTAGCTTGTGGTATGTTGAGTTAAATCTTCCCACATAGCTTACCTCATGATTTGGAATAGATGCTTCCACTCATAATTGAGATTGTGGTATGTTTCAAAATAAAGCTTCTCATATGCATAAGTTCATCATTGAGATGTATGCCATTATTGAGCTTTGTTGAAGGACAATGTTGAGCTTTATTTTTATATAATGTCGAGTCTATGCATGATTTCATTATTGAGCTTTGTCGAAGGACAATGTTGAGCTTCATTTTTATATGATGTCGAGTATATGCATGATTTCATTATTGAGCTTTGTCAAAGGACAATGTCGAGCTTCATTTTTATATGATGTCTAGTATATGCATGATTTCATTATTGGCTTTGTCCAAGGACAATGTTGATCTTCATTTCATACGATGTTGAGTTATGTATGATTTTATCCTGAGCTTCAATAGACGATGTTGAGCTCCATTGTATACGATGTAGAGCATTGCATATTTTGGAGAAGAGTCTAGCATCGAGTGGGCTAAGGATCGATCACCCTATGCCACAGAATTACGCGCCAACATAGGTTGAATACTAAATGACTTAGGACCTCCCTAGTGAGCTTCCCCCGCCCGAATGGGCCTTCAGCTTGATATTGATATCATGGTAGTGTCCTTAGCTCTGACAAGGTTTTGGACGGCTCTGCCCATAGTCGAGATCACATAAGCTATATTGTGGTATGTCGATTAAGTGACGAGTCTCCAATTGTCTATATGATTCAGATTTGTATATTCATTACCCATGATTATTACTATAAGCATGCATGTTCCAAAAGCAAGGTTGACTCATTGTTTAGCTTTTATCATAAATGTTATGTTTCAACTTTGAGTCATCCCATTTAGTCATAATGTTATAAAGCTATGCATGGTCATGTCATGATAAGATTTCGATTTCAGGATGAATGCATGTAGTCTTCTTCTCAGCCTTGAGAGATTATGATATGTTATGAAATATTTCAAATGATTTATTTTACTTAAGCGATTTTACTTACCTTACATACTCGGTATATTCCACATACCGACCGCATACTTTCTTTGTTGTATCATTTTATGATACATGACCTGACTCGCAGCTTCAGCCTCGATCTTAGTCAGCTTTCCGAAGTTCATATCTGCTCAGGATTGGTGAGTCCTCATCTTTTGAGGACTAGACTTTCAATTTCTTTTACGTATTTCAGTTTTCGTATTGTTGAGTTAGTTGGGGGTCTTGTCCCATCAACTCGTCAAGATTAGAGTCTTTCAGACTTATATATGTGCTAGCTTCGGATGTTGTTCTGATGTTATATTGAATTAGACTTCCATTGAGTTATATTGATGATTTCTTCAGTTTATCGAATGGGTTAGATGTATGCTTATGCCATGTGTTGACTTGGGGTCTCTCGGGGTCCCTTGTACCATTTCTATGATCCGGGCCTCCATTCAGGTCGTGAAAAACTTGGTATCAGAGCCATTGGTTTGAAGTGTCCTAGGGAGTATGAAAGCCACATTAAGTAGAGTCTTTTTCATGGGTGTGAAGCGCGCCACACTTATGACGAAGAGGCTACGAGATGTTTAGGAAATGTTCCCTTCTTTCATGATCTATGTCATGTGGTGAAAAGTCTTTATATTCTTCTAATTTGTGCTAATTGTGATTGCAGAATCATGGCTCCTCGAAGGATGAACGGAAGGAGGAATGGAGGTGGTGAAGGCCACGAGAATGGAAATGGTTATGGGCATCATCTAGCCCCACCAGTTTAGGAGCCTTAGGCACCGGAGCCAGCCGCTCATTCTGAGTTCCGGGCCACTATTCAGATGGTTGAGTAGGCCTTGACCGCTCAGGTCAATCAGCAGACCATTGTGCATGACACGTAAAATGGCAACGCGGCGACGACCCGAGTTTGAGACTTCTTGAGGATGAACCCGTCGGAGTTCTTGGGGTCCTAGGTAGATGAGGACCCGTATGATTTCATTGATGAGTTTGTCAAGATCACCCAAGTCATGGGGGTAAGTAGTGTTGACTGCGTGGAGTTGGCCTCCTACCAGTTGAAGGGGGTGGCGCATATCTGGTTTTGCCAATGGAAGGAAAGCAGGACAGCAGGAGCAGGCCCGGTCACTTGGGAGGAGTTTCAGGTTGTATTTCTAGACCGGTTCTTCCCTCGGGAGATGAGGGAGTTGAAAGCAACTGAGTTTGTAAACTTGAAGTAGGGAAGGATGATAGTGTAAGAGTATTCCCTTGAGTTCACTCGCCCATCGAAATATTCCTCGGAGTTAGTGGTGGACCAGAGGGTGCGGGTGAGTAGGTTTGTTCATGGTATAGCAGGGTATTTGGACAAGGAGTGTCAGATTGCTATGCTTCATCAGTATATTTACTTCTCTCATATGGTGTTGTACGCCCAACAAATGGAGGTGGCACATTCGATAGAGAGGGAGGCCAAGAGGGCCAGGACCGACAATCACAAGTTCTCTCAGTAGAGGCCCGGTGGTAGAACCGACAACAGACTCACCAGATATCATCAGCCCTGGCATCTTCGACCTTGAGTGTGCCATCCAGGCCTAGACACGATCAGAAAGGGCGAGCATCAGTCTTGAGGGGTTAGAGAAGCAGACTTGCAAATTTCAGCATCCCAAGTTGTCGCAGATGTGGTCGGGGGCACACAAGCCAGTGCTTGTCAGGTTCAGGTGCTTGTTTCCAGTGTGGGCAGCCCGGTCACATGCTTCGAGATTGTCCAGTTGTAAGGAAGGATCAGGTTGGGGGTCAAGGCCCTGCTTCTAGCTCAGTAGCCCCTCCCCCACACTCAGCACATCAAGGGGCATCTACTAGCACAGCGCCAGAACAGATTCTATGCTTTAGCTTCTCATCAAGAGCTGGAGGTCTCCCCAGAAGTGGTTACTGGTATGTTGCGAGTTTTCCATATTGATGCTTATGTTTTGTCAAATGGGGGGGGGGGCTACCTTGTCTTTTGTGACACCATATGTGGCAGTAGCTTCGGAGTCAGTCCCGATGTTTTGTCAGAACCCTTCTCAGTTTCCACTCCAGTAGGTGACTCAGTTATAGCTAGACGTGTATATAGAGGTTGCCCAGTCTCAGTCTTTTATAAGGTTACCTCAGCAAATTTGATTGAGTTAGCCATGACCGATTTCGATGTTATTCTTAACATGAATTGGCTATTTTCATGCTATGCTTCAGTTAATTGTAGAACTCGGGCGGTAGAGTTTAGATTTACAGGTGAGCCAGTCTTAGAATGGAAGGGTAGTTCAGCTGTACCTGTAGGTCGATTCATTTCCTACCTTAATGCTAGGAAGATGATTTCTAAGGGGTGCATGTACTATCTAGTTAGGGTTAAGGAAGTGAAGTCTGAGACCCAGACCATCCAGTCCATACCGGTAGTACGTGAGTATCCAGAGGTCTTTCCTAATGATTTTCCAGGTGTCTGTCCCGAGCGGGAGATTGATTTTGGTATAGATCTCCTTTCCCAACACGCAACCTATATCTATTCCGCCCTATAGAATGGCTCCAGTCGAGCTAAAAGAGTTGAAGGATCAGTTGAAGGACCTGTTAGATAAGGGCTTTATTAGGCCGAGCAAGTCCCCCTGGGGTGCACCTGTCTTATTCCTTCGGAAGAAAGATGGTTTTCTTTGGATGTGCATTGTTTATAGGCAGTTGAACAAGGTTACCATTAAGAACAGATATCCTTTACCTAGGATCGATGATTTGTTTGATCATCTTCAGGGTGCCAAGTGTTTCTCCAAGATTGATCTCAGATCCGGGTATCACCAACTTAGGGTTCAGGAGAGTGACATTCCAAAAGCCGTTTTCAGGACCCGGTATGGTTACTACAAATTTGTTTTTATGTATTTTGGACTAACCAATGCCCCTGCAACTTTATGGATCTTATGAACAGGGTGTTCAGGAAATATCTTGATATGTTTGTGATCATGTTCATCGATGACATCCTTATATACTCTCGGAGCGAGGAGGAGCATGCTGCTCATTTGAGAGTATTGCTGCAAACTCTCAAGGATCATCAGTTGTATGAAAATTTCAGTAAGTGTGAGTTTTGGTTGGACTCAGTTGCATTTTTGGGTCATGTAGTATCAAGTGAGGGCATAACGGTAGATTCTCAGGAAATCGAGGCGGTGAAAAACTGGCCCAGACTGGCGAACCCATCAGATATCAGGAGCTTCTTAAGTGTAGCAGGTTACTATCGGAGATTCGTTGAGGGATTTTCATCTATTGTAGCATCTTTGACCAAGTTGACTCAAAAGAAGGTAAAGTTCCAATAGTTAGAGGCTTGTGAGAAAATCTTCCAGGAATTGAAGACTCGACTCACTTCAGCACCCATGTTGAACCTACCCAAGGGTACTGATGGATTTGTGGTGTATTGTGATGCTTCGAGAATTGGACTTGGGTGTGTGTTGATGCAGCATGGGAAGGTGATAACTTATGCCTCAAGGCAGTTAAAAGTTCATGAGAAGAATTACTCGACCCATGATCTTGAGTTGGCCACGATGGTGTTTGCATTTAATATATGTCGACACTACTTGTATGGGGTCCACGTAGATGTATTTATGTTCCACAAGAGCTTGCAATACGTGTTTACGCAGAAAGATCTCAATCTTCGACAAAGGAGGTGGTTGGAGCTACTTAAGGACTACGATATGAATGTCCTTTATCACCCGGGTAAGGCTAATGTGGTTGCGGATGCACTTAATAGGATCTCTATGGAGAATGTGTCCCATGTGAATGAAGGAAAGAAGGAGTTGGTGAAATATGTCCATCGACTTGCGAGGTTGGGAGTTAGATTGGTCGACTCGACCAATGGCGGCATTATTGTGCAAAACGGATCAGAATCGTCCTTGGTGACGGATGTGAAAGCCAGACAAGATGAGGATCCGATTTTAGTAAAGCTGAAGGAAGCCGTTGGAAGTCAGAAGGTGGAGGTCTTCTCCCAAGGGGGAGATAGTGTGCTACGATACCAAGGCCGTCTATGTGTTCTAGATGTGGATAATTGGAGGGACCGGATATTGTATGAGGCACATGGATCCAGGTATCCATTCGGGTTCCACCAAGATGTATCATGATTTTCGGGAAATATATTGGTGGAACGGCATGAAGAAGGATATTGCAGAATTTGTAGCCAAGTGCCCAAATTGTCAGCAAGTGAAAGTCAAACATCAAAGGCCGGGAGGCGTACTTTAGGATATTAGCATTTCTACTTGGAAGTGGAAAGAGATTAATATGGATTTCATTACAAGCCTACCTCGTACTCGCTAACACTATGATTCTATTTGGGTGGTAGTAGACAGGTTGACCAAGGCTGCATACTTCCTACCGGTCAAAACCATAGATTCAGTGGATGATTATGCCAAACTGTATATCTGAGAGTTGGTGCGATTATATGGAGTGCCCTTGTCTATTATCTCAGACTGAGGTACTCAGTTTACCTCTCAGTTTTGGCGGTCTTTTCATAGAGGGCTTGGGACTCAGGTTAAACTCAACACAACATTTCATCCGCAAACGGATGGTCAGGCGGAGCGAACAATTCAAACTCTCGAGGACATGTTGAGAGCTCGTGTGATGGACTTTAAAGGTAGTTGGGATGATCATTTGTCTTTGATTGAGTTTTCTTAGAATAACAACTACCACTCCAGCATCCAGATGGCACCGTTCAAGGCTCTTCATGGGCGGAGGTGTAGATCACCCATCAGGTGGTTTGAAGTTGGTGAGGTAGCTATGAAATGACCTAATTTGGTTCATGAGGCCATGGTGAAAGTTTAGATGATAAGGGACAGGCTGAAAAGCTCTCAGAGTCGTCAAAACTCATATGCGGATGTGAGAAGGAGAGAGTTGGAGTTCAAGGTGGACGATTGGGTATTTCTAAAGGTGTCTCCCATGAAGGGAGTCACGCGGTTCAGAAAGAAAGAAAGCTCAGTCCCAACTATATTGGTCCCTACGGGGTTATGAGAAGAGTGGGTAAGGTAGCGTATGAGTTGGACTTGCCATTAGAGTTATCTTCAGTTCATCCTGTGTTTCATGTGTCGCTTTTGAAAAAGTGCTTGGGTGATCCAACTTTAGTAGTCTCGGTGGACAGCGTCGGTGTAAAAGATAGCCTCAGTTATGAGGAAACTCCAGTTGCAATCTTGGATCGTTAGGTTCAGAGGCTGAGGAACAAGGAAGTAACTTCGGTGAAGGTGTTATGGAGAAATCAACATGTTGAGGGAGCAACGTAGGAAGCCGAAGCGGTTATGATGGCTAAATACCCCCACCTGTTCCATACCAGCTCAGTTTCAGTTTGAGGTATCATTTTTTGCCCTAATTCTCTAATCAGTTTCCATGTTCAGTTCATGTGCGCAAGTTTGATTTATGTTATGATAGATGTATATGATGTCTGAATACAATTTAGCTATGTAGTTCTTTTCTAAGGTAGTCATTCTGTCAATTTTTGATTTAAATGATCAGTGTTTTCATATGATGATTGCATGTTTCTGAGTTTCTGTGTGTTCTAACATTCGAGGATGAATGTCTGCAAGGGGGGAGATATTGTTATACCCCGAGAACTCAAAGATAGCCCGGAAGTTGAAACGGGGAAAAACTGGAAATTGGTGCTTCAGTTGCAGGACGAGTCGTTGGATGACTTGTGAGAAGATCCCACGAGTCGTCAGGTGACTCGTGGGGAGGCCTGGAGGAATTGGAGTGCAGAGGTCCCCACGGGCATGGGAACAACTCGTGGTCAGTCACCATGAGTCGTCAAGTCAGCCGTGAGGTGAAGGTGAAGAATAAATGAAGGAAGTCAACCAGTGTACCTAACAGAAGGACCCCACGAGTCGTGGTCAGTTCCCCACGATTCATGGAATGAGTCGTGATCAAGCAGGGTAAGTTTTATTTGAGAATAAGGCAGTGTACATGACGGGAGGTGACCACGAGTCGTGGTCACAAGCAACAGATCGTTAAGTCACCCGTGACGAGCCTAGGAGATCTGATAAGCAGTGTACCTGACGAACCACTCCACGAGTCGTGGCCCCTCATGATGAGTCATTAGGTCCCTCGTTGGGACCCCCTGGCAGTTATTTTCAACGATTTTAGTAAGGGCTTTTTAGTAATTCCTAAGTTCATAAGACCTATATTACGTCGTTTAAGTCTCATTTTATACGGTGTTAAGAGGGGAAAACCTATTCTAAGCTAGTTCATTCCATGCATGTAAACTTGAGAGTTTGAAGAGAGGATTTAGAGTAAGTTTTGAAGGTTTCCATTGGAATCTCATCTTGGAAAATCAGAGAAGTGGTAAAATCATCCCTCCCAGGTATGTAGGGTTATGAGTTGGTGTCTCCTTCAACACCCATGCCCAATTTCTATCCATCCATGAAAATTATCCATGATCAAGTTATGGGGTTTTACCCAATTGGATGGTTCTTCAATTTCTATACATGGGTACGCTTAGATTCTGTTTATGTTGGTGAATTGTGAAGCTTAGATTTTAAATTATTTTCAATCCAAATTATGTTTTCTAAATTTATGAAATTAAATGCCCATGAATGGGAAGTTCATGAAAGAATAGAATGATAATGAATGTATGATGATGATATTGTCTTCAAAATGAATTGAGTAGATCCAAGTATGATAAAGCTTTGGGAAATGCCCATATGTTGATTTGAAACGATGATTTTCCGAAATAAGCTTACCACATTGTTTGGAGCGAAGTCTCCCAAATTTCATATTATTAGCTTGTGGTATGTTGAGTTAAATCTTCCTACATATAGCTTACCACATGATTTGGAGTAGATTCTTCCACTCATAATTGAGCTTGTGGTATGTTTCAAAGTAAAACTTCTCATATGCATAAGTTCATTATTGAGATGTATGTCATTATTGAGCTTTGTCGAAGGACAATGTTGAGCTTCATTTTTATATAATGTCGAGTCTATACATGATTTCATTATTGAGCTTTGACGAAGGACAATCTTGAGCTTCATTTTTATATGATGTCGGGTCTATGCATGATTTCATCATTGATCTTTATCGAAGGACAATGTTGAGCTTTATTTTTACATGATGTCGAGTCTATGCATGATTTCATTATTGAGCTTTGTCAAAGGACAATGTTGAGCTTCATTTCATATGATGTTGATTTATGCATGATTTCATCTTGAGCGTCGTCAATAGACGATGTTGAGATTCGTTGTATACGATGTAGAGCATTGCATGTTTGGGAGAAGAGTCTAGCACCGAGCGGGCTAAGGGTCGATCACCCTATGCCTCAAAACTACGTGCCAACGTAGGTTGAATACTAAATGACTTGGGACTCCCTAGTGAGCTTTCCCCCTGCCCGAATGGGCCTTCAGCTTGATATTGATATCATGGTAGTGTCCTTAGCCCTGAAAAGGTTTTAGACAGCTCTGCCCACTTGAGTGTAATAGTCGGGACCACGTAAGCTCTATCATGGTATGTCGGTTAAGTGACGAGTCTCCCATTGTCTGTATGATTCAGATTTGCATATTAATTACACATGACTATTACTATAAGCATGCATGTTCCAAAAGCAAGGTTGACTCATTGTTCAGCTTTTATCATAAATGTTATGTTTCAGCTTTTAGTCATTCGAGTTAGTCATGATGTTATAAAGCTACGCATGGTCATGTCATGATAATATTTCGATTTCAGGATGACTGCATGTAGTCTTCTTCTCAGTCTTGAGAGCTTATGATATGTTATGAAATGTTTCAAATGATTTATGTTACTTAAGTGATTTTACTTACCTTTCATACTCGGTACTTTCCACATACTGACCGCATAATTTCTATGTTGTATCGTTCATGATACAGGTCCCAGCTCATAGCTTCAGCCCTGATGTGCTGTGGATTTACAACACTATTGATGCTAAAAACTAAGAAAATAGTATAGACTTAGGTTTATTTATGTGGATATGAGGCACTTTTACTTTGATTTAAGGATAAATGGGTGTTGGAGCATAAATTTGCAAAAGGAAGCTAAAAGTGTGCAAAAGAGGGCAAAAATGCAATCCACAGTATGATCCGTAGGATGGACCTACGAGTCATACTGATGGCCATGATAAGAAGTAGAAGGCTGAAGCTGGAAGAATGAACCTATGAGTCTTGCCATAGATCGTACCAAGCTTGTACGAGTTGTTGTAAGGCAGTCATGATGAACTCCAGAAGAATTGCACAAGAGTCCGATTCTTAGTACGAGAGTATACCACGACCCATGATAGCTTGGTACGAGTTGTACCATACCAGTCGTGGTGAACTTCAGACAAATTGCAAAGATTCAGAATTAAGCCACGGGAGCCTGGTACGACTCGTAGGAAGGAGGAACGAATCGTACCTTGGCTCGACACTTAGCCAAAAATCAGCCAACAGTCCAAACCACAAGATGCTGCCATAGACCGTAGGATGCTCCTACGAGTCGTAGGATGATCCATGATGAGGTAGGCACCAGATATGGAAAATCTCCCTGTTAGCCTAGGAAAAGGATTCTTATGTCTATATAGATACGTTTTATGTTTTATTTTTCAGAGGTGACATTAAGTAAAATTAGGTTTAGTTGGAAAACATTGGAGTAGACAATTTTACATCTTTGAAAGAAGGAATTGAGTTGGTTCAACCTTGTAATCAACCTTGATCTTGATGTTCATTGTATCAACTTGAGCGGTGGTCGCAGGATAGTTATATCTGGAACTTAGTGATAACGGTTAGTTTGGAAACGCTCATGAGACTTGGTCGAGTAATTAAGTATAGTCATTCAATAGGGATTGGTCGATCGTTTGAATGAACCTAAGTTATCAGTTCTATAAGTAAGTATTGGTGAAGATCACGAGTATATACCTAAAGCTACTATGAATCCACGGGGAACACAAACCCTAGTTATCCTTTAATTATTGATTCACAACCATAATCTTGAGAGCTACTTTGTTTTTACTATTGATTATTATTAGAATCCCCCCAATTGTGAAGTAACTATCATACAAGTTCACTTACTGGCTGTAATCTAGATCTTCCATATGCCCTGTGGGATTGACCCCAACCTCTAAGTTGGGTTCTTTATTGACAACGTCCACTTCATACTTCAGTTAAAAGTGTGGTTTGAGTGATATCAAAATGTGGCGCCATTGCTGGGGAATACGGCTAAAACTAGGTTATTTTCTTGTATTTGACTTTTTTGTAGTTATTTCCTTAATTACATTTATATTTGTATTTTTGATACCCACTGGCTATCCTACGGTGAATGCCAACCACTTGGAGTAGAGGAGACCCCCTTGTTCCACTAAATCCCAAAATCGAACGAGCACCGTATAGAATGGAAAACCCTGAGCAAATAGAAGCCCGCTTAGCTGAAGAAGCTAGGCAAGTTGAGATAGCTCGGTTAGCTGCACTTCAGTAGGCTTATGATGACAGAGATGAGGTGGTAAATGCTGGTCAACATGGGAGGGGAAACCGAGCTCAGAGATTTTCCCCTTAGTTCTTCGATGATAAGGACCCAGATATTGATGAAGTTGGGTCAACTGGAGCAATTGTGCCACCACCACTGCCCACTGGGGCCAAATTTGATATTACGAGCACCATGATTCAATTATTAAACATAAAGGGGGTGTTCAGTGGCTATGCAGTAGATGACGCCAACCTGCACTTAATGAATTTCGTAGGAATATAAAAGGCGTACAGGTTGCCCGGAGTAAGCCAGGATGCCATACGGCTTCGATTCTTCCCTTTTTCTCTATCAAGGAATGCTACTTTGTGGTATCGGAGTTGCCCAACGACTCCATAACCAACTGGAGGGAGCTTAAATAGGCCTTTCTGGAGAGATTCTTTCCCCCATCAAGGATATTACAGCTAAAAGATGAGATCTATAATTTCCGACAAATTAAGATGGAGGCACTTCATGAAACATGGCTGAGGTTCAAAAAGAAGTTGACTAAGTTCCCGAACCACAAAATTCCAGATGATAGTTTGTTGAATTTTTTTTACAGGTCTCTGAATATTAGCACCAAAGCTATAGCAGATATGGTGGCTGGAATAACATTGATGAGTCACACTTGGGAGGAAGCAGCCACTATCCTAACAGGGTGACTAAGACAAACAGGGCTTGGCATACGAGGGAGGCTGATGCAGTGGCAGGTACATATGCTGTTGGTTTGACTCCGGACCAACGTAGGAAGGAAGAAGAATATGATCAGGAGTTGGCTCACATGTGCACATCATTGGATTTTCTGACAAAGCATATCATGGGAACTAGAGCCAAAAAGGTAAATGCAGTGGGAACTCAAGGAAGGGAGCAAGGAGCTGATCACTCTGATTTGAGGAGGAGGCAAACTTCCTAGATGGAAAAGTGGCGGGTTTCCGAGCCAACGCCCAAGCGTCTGGACAAGACAATTGGCGCCAAGGTTCTGTAAATCAATGTCAGAACCAATTTAGAGACAACTACAACAGGAACAGGTTCAGATACAGGAGCCGTGGTTGTGAGCGCGATGGAGAATAGAGAAGGAATGATGGATACCGCAATGACCAGGCTAGAGTTTATATTCCTCCCAATGCACGAGAAGGGGAGACCGGACAGTCAAACTTGGAAAGCATGATGGCTGAGATGCTGAAAAAGGTGAGGTCCACCGATGATCAATTAAAAGAAATTCAAAGTGACTTATCGAGCATGGGTCAGAAAGTGGAATCTCACGCCACCGCTATCAAGAAGATAGAACACCAACTTGGGAAACTGTCAGCATCAATGAACTATAGGCAAAAGGGTACACTTCCTAGCAACACTGTCCAGAATCCAAAGAAAGATGCTCATTGACTGGCAGTGATGACTAGGAGTGGTAAGACCACAGTTGACCCTCCGCTCCCAGTTGAAGTTGAAAGGAAGAAAGAGAGTGTGATTGAGGAAGAAGAGATGGGTGCTGAGACACAAAATGGTGAGTTGCAAGAGGCCCCTAGAGGTAAGAAGGAAGGCGACATTGATCAAGGGGCAACCC
>JACEIK010008254.1:6671-49622 GCA_018107945.1 Datura stramonium
TGAAAATTAAATGTTCTCCCTCGTTCTCACCTCTGCTGGTCGTGGTTTACTTGAGAAATAACATGAAATCTAAGGGTGAGGCCTATATATACTTGAAGCAACATACAAGGCAACGTGGAACGCTGGCCAACGCGCTGATTCTTCTTCGTGCCACGTTGGCTAACGCAGAGGAACAGCTCTGTGCCACTTTCCCCCTCTAGGCAGCTTTGTTCAGCCTCCTCTCGCAAAATCCCATCTTAGCACTCGTTCGGCCTTTCCCCGAGCCCTTTCCTCGTATGTATAACACTCTAGAACTCTCAACAAACATGCTAATAGGCCGACTAAATGCTAGAAACTTACGGGGTGTAATAATAGGGATATACCCTTCAACCCTGTTCAGTTGAATACAAGTAGCTACAACCGTCATTTCATGTTTCTCCTGTGACCATAGGTATATATGCGCTAGGGTTCATGAGATAATTCTTGGATGTTTTGGAGAATGGCAAGAAATGGGATTGTAACATGCATCAGGAATCTTGGGAAGAGTTAATCCTAGTGTAATTGACTCCTAAAACTCAACTTGAAAGAGAATGTGCCAAGACCCTAGATTCTCTCATCATTTGAATTACAAACATTTATAAAAAAAATTCAGTTCATTAGTTTGATTTACATTTGAAGTTAGTAGAATAATTTCAAAAACCATTTCCCCAATTTACCTGTGTTTTTCTAAATAATAAAATAAAATGTTAACCTTGAGAAATTAATTTGACAAGACTTTGAGGGATCGATATTGGGACTTCACTATCCTATATTACTTGATGACCCCGTGTGCTTATGTGCGCGTGGACTACATAAAGTTTTTGGCGCCGTTGCCGAGGACTAGAAATTGAGTAATTGTTTGTAGGTTAGGAATTTTTATTATGCTATTCCGCATTTTACATTTGTTTGTTGGTTGTTAAGAATTTCAGATGTGGTATGCTCCGTGTATGCTAGCTACTAGAAGTCAGGAATCACCCTTGGCTCACTTTGATTTGGAGATTGAAAGGACTTTTCACAGGAGCAATGGTAGACAATAATGAGCAGGCACAGGGCAACAACCAGGAGAGGATTCCAGTGCATAATTTTGCTCGACCAACCTTAGAAAATGCTTCTAAAGCGATTATCAAGCCGGCAATCACTGGACATTTCGAGTTAAAAGATGGAACCATGCGGTTGGTTTAGAACACTTGTCAATATTAGCGCAAGTTGCATGAGGATCCTTACAGACATCTGATGACGTTCATGGAGCTTAATGTGAACTTTCACTATCAGAATATGACAGATGAGTATAGTAAGCTTTGTTCCCTTTCTCATTGATTGGAGAAGCTAAGGAGTGGCTTCAGAATGAGCCAGCAGGTTCCATCACTACTTGGGAGGTTCTTTCCAACAAGTTCATCAATAGGTTTTTCTCATCGAGGAGAACAAAGGAGTTGAGAGGAAATATCTCAAGATTTGTGCAGAAAGATGGTGAGACCTTGGCTTAGGCTTGAGAAATATACAAGGGGATATTTAAGAGATGGCCGCACCATATGCAACCTAAGAAGATCATTGGGCACAATTTATAGAAGGGATGAAGCCAGAGTCAATAATTTTGCTTGATGCTACAACATAGGGGCAAATTTTGTCCAAGAACTATGATGAGAAAGAGGTTCTGTTGAATCTTATGTCAGTTGAGATCCAAGATTACCAAAATGCCAGGGAAGCTTGAGGTTGATGGTGTAGCAGCAACCCGTGAATATCAGTCAGTTAGTGAATGTGATCAGCATGCTACTGACCACACCAGTTGCAAGCCAAGTTCATTAGGTTCAACAAATTCAGACTCCGCTACCATCATGTGAGGCATGGTGAAGGCCATGCGTATTTAGGTAGTCCACTAAACCTAGAGTCTGTTTATTTTGTGGGTCAACAAGATCGTGGTAGAGGTTTTGTCGGAAATGGTTACAATCAGGGGTACAGGAATGTAGTAAATTCCTTATGGAGAGGGAACAAGAATTTTCAAACACCCTAGAACAAATTTCAGAGAACGCAGCGCTAGCAGCAGGGCAGTTCTTTAGAGGAGACCATGAAGCAGTGGTTGGTTTAGCAGACTTAGATAGTTAATGAGATGCAGAAGTCCATCCATGTGTTGGAAAGGAAGATGGGGAAATTTTCCCTTTAGCAAACTAACAGACCATAAGGGGCACTTCCAAGCAACACTGAGAAGAACCCCAAGGAGAATGTAAGCGCAATCTCTTTGCGCAGTGGAAACTAGTTGGGTGAAGTGATACCTAGAGATGGAAAAGTAGAGGAAGAGCAAGTTTTAAGGTCAAAGAAGGAGGTTGGTGAGTCAAGTACCTCATAGCATAAAGTGGTATAAGCTAGACTACCTCCTCCATTCCCACAAAGATTCAAAAAGCAAAAGGAGGACACAACTTGTAAGAAATTTCTTGATGTTTTGAAATAGGTGCATGTCCATCTAATATTGGTAGAATTTTTGCAGGAGGTCCCAAAATACACCAAGTATCTGAAGGATATTGTGGCAAACAAAAGAAGACTCATTGAGTTTGAAACTGTAGCTCTTATGGAGGAGTGCAATTCCCAAGTGCAGAACAAGCTGAAAGAGCCCGAGAGCTTCACTATTCTAGTGGTCATTAGGAGTAGAGAGGTTGGTTCAGAACTATGTGATTTGGGTGCAAGAATTAATGTGATGCGTGTATCCTTGCTTATAACCTTGGGGTTAGGTGAACCACATCCCACCACAGTGACATTGCAGTTAGCCGACAGGTCCCTTCCTTATCCTAATAGTGTTATTGAGGATGTATTGATTAAAGTGGGACCATTCATCTTGCTGATGCACTTTACAATTTTGGACTAAAAAGCTGACAAAGCATGTCCCATCATTTTGGGACGAGGATTCCTAGCCACTGCAGATGCAGTGATAAAGGTGAAGTCGGCAAGATTTTAATGATTGTGGATAGCCAAGAGGTAGTCTTTGATGTGTTCAGGGCGACAATGTTGCCACCTCACTATGAGGAATTTACAATGAGCATAATGGTGGAGCCCAGGGGACCTTAGCAGGCAGTTAAGAATATGTGTCGTGGGAACTTAGCAGGAAATCAGGGTACCAATCATCTCACTCGAGTGAAGCCGTGAGAAATCTTACATCGTGACATGATGTTAAATTAGGCGCTGCATGGGAGGCAACCTGTGAATGTCGTGCCATGATGATAACTAAGGCGCTTGATGAGAGGCAACTCATCTTTCTAATATTTTTTGTTTTGTAGAGACGGATAGGGATTTTTAGATGAAAGAGCGGGAAAAAAGAAGCTGAAAAAAATTCTATGTATGGGGAGAAATGCCTAGCGTGGGGCTCCAGGTGTCAATATTTAGAAGGAAAAAAATTTGGATTGGAGCATTGGGTGGCATGCTGGGCCAGAACCAGTTCACAAAGAAATTTTTTTTCTAAGTGCCTAGCACAGAGCTGGCACCTCGCGCCAGGTTCAAGCGCGCAAAAATTTTTTTGGTCCAAAGGTCAAACATGACCCAAGGACCTTAAGATTAATAAAAATCCATGACCCTCACCATTATTTTAAATCCCCATTCATCTTCTCTCACTTACAAGTCAAAGGAAAAATATAAGAATTTTCTCTCTCTTCTCTCACCTAGGTCATAACTCCCCTCCCTATTTCCCCCATTGTTGTTTTCTCCAAAAAGCATGGTGAAGAAGAATCCCTCAACTCAAGTAAGTCATTTTCTTCTCTATTTTTTATTTAATGTTGTAAACATGCTCCCATTACTGTTCTTCCCCAACTTGAAAAAGACAAAATCACCATAGTTGGTGAAAATCTTGAATTTCATAACGTGGGTTTTCATAGCTTAAATCTCTTTGTTCTTCCATAATAGTGCTATATTCTTGTTTTATTACTTGTTTTTGGTTGAATTTTCTTATTCTATGTTGTGGGTGTGAAGTGGGTAATGAATGGATTGTTGAATGATTTCATGAAAATAGTGAAGTTGGAGCACTTTTGTAGAGAGAGAAATTGTTTAGTTTATGTGATTCTTGAATTGTGAAAATATTGGGTTGTTGAAAAATTCATGTTAATACATTATTGGAAGTAGTAAATGTCATGTTAATTATTGAATGCATTTATTATGACTATTTCCGCAATTTGGGTTGAGTGAATTGCGAATGAAAAGTTGGAGAAGGTGAAGGGAATGACTAAATTGAAGCATTCTTGAAATGAAGGAAAATTTAGAGAGGTATGAGAAAAATCATGAAGATGACTTGAAATTGTATACTTGGTGAATAATTTGGATTCGTGAGATTTGGCATGATAATGGGGGAAGTCTAAGTATCCTATTTGACAAATTCTCACTAGTGTTAGTGGATTAAGTGTGGGGTTGTTTTGCACCTTTACAACTAATTGGCTAGCCTTGTTGTTCACAAACTAATGTTGTAAAAATCTTTTTATTGTTTGGCAGGTACTATGTTTCATGACCCGAGCATGGATACTGGATCAATACATGGGACCTAGAGCTATGAATGACTCCAAGTTAACCCATGACACATGCATAATGAATCCAAGAGCATAATAAAAGCGGAAATTAAAGTAAAACATCTTTAAGAGTATGTTTGACATATATCAACGATCATAAACAGAGTCAAAAACACTCAATAAATCTAAAAGTCTACATAATGTTTGATAATCCTCTAATTGTCTGATGAGCTGATGGGACAACACCCTCAACTAGCTCACTAAAGTCAAAAATCGAAATAACATAATTAAACAACTAAACTGACTATCCTCAGAAGATGAGGATTCACCAACAACGGGGACTGAGTTGGACTGAGGTAGGAGCTGGACTAACAGCGAGACTGAGTCTAATCGCTCGAACCTATATCATGAAATGATACAACATAGAGTATACGGTCAGTACTTGGAATGTACTGAGTATCTGAGGTAAGTAAAAGTGTACAACTAATATACATAAAATTTCATGAGAGTAGGACATTTCTGAAACATGATGTAATAAATCATAATTTAGACATGGGGGTTCAGGGTTTCCAAAATTATCCATAAAGTAGTCATGATCGTAATACTAAGAGAAACCTTGTAAATCATAACTTGAGCCAAAGTATCGTAAACATGATCATGCATAAAACATAAGGAACAATGGGAGGACTCATCATAACCGACACCATCATGATATAACTTTCATGATACCCCAACTATCTTGTCCAACTGGGCAAAGCCGTCCTAAGCCTTGCCAGGTCAAAGAACAAAAACATGGCTTAATCAATAAAGAGACTCTATAGGGTTAACATGCATGTCAACCTATATTGGCACGTAGTTCTGCGACTCAGGGATTGGCTAAACCTCGGGCCTACTTGGTGCTAAACACTACTCCCCAAAACATGCACATGGCTCATAATAAATATCGTGAAATTATACATGAAGTTCATGGGATAGTTTAAATCATGATAATCGTGAACATGCTTGTAATACGTGAACTAGCCATAAAATAAGGGCTCATGAGTTGGCCATAATCATAATCCTGGTAGTCATGAAAAGTCATACATGCTTGAGATAATCCTCAGACTTGGAGTTCATAAATTCATGTAAAGTGCTTACAGGAAATCATGTATCATAAATCATAAAATATAAATTAGGGCTTGAGTGAATTGAAAACATAAGAGGATCATAAAATCTCATAAAAAGGAATTTAGCTTTAAGAGTTAATAATCATACTTGTAACATAAGGAGCCATAATTTCATAAAAATTAGGAGGGGACATAAAACCCTTATCATGGAAATCATAAAGTCTTATCCATTTTACTATACCCATAAGAGAATCATGGAGGAATTTCATAACCCAACATAAACTATTTTAATATAGGGCTTGGAGAATGGGTGATCATGAATTTTCTTGAAAAAAGGGCACGAGGGTTAAAGAACCCATCATTGATTAGCCCACATACCTAGAATTTACAATCAATAATTAGCCTTGAAACCCCAATTTAATTTAGGAGGAACTTGAGCAAGAACCCTAGAAAATCTCAAGAGGGTTTTGAGAGACTTGATTTCCAATTAAGAGTGTTAGGAGAGGAAAGGATGATATACAGAGGATAATACCCCTAAAACACTCTTTTCCAAACTTAAAATAATGTAGTTTAGGACTTAGGAGCTTAGAATTTACGAAAATTGTCATGCCCCGCCTTGGGGGGTATGACTGGAACCTGCTGCCCTATTAGGACCTGGACTGCTAGACTACTGTGCTTAAGCACATCTGGTGTCTGGCTGGCTCTAACTCAGATTCATGGAATCAACGGGCTATATAACGGCTGTAAATACAGCCTCCGACCGACTGGGCCTATAGCCACTTGTCTTATGTATGACTAAACAGAATCATTCTCATATAGGGAAACCTATGCGGGCCGACAAGGCCACCATGCTTTCTAGTTATCTCTAACTCAATATAATCAATACTAAACATCTACGTGGCCAGGCAGGGTCTGCTACTATACGAATACGGCCCCACACTGCCAACACAATCAACAACACTAAATAGTTAAACAAACGCACGACTTACCACAGGCCGGCTACAAATAACCACGGGGAGATATATCCCCACACAATCTACAAGCCTCTAAGAATACGATAAGATGGTGGGGACGGGGCCCCAGGCCTGCCCAATTATACAACAAAATAAAATGAACTACACATCTGAATATCAAGCTCAGAGATGACGGGAGCGTGACTCTATGAGCTGGCTAGAATCCACGAGGGGTTCGATTTCTCGTCTGATACACACGAGCAAGTAATGCGAGCGCCCCAAACGGTAAATCGGTAAGGTACCGAGTATGCAAAACAAGCTTGATCATACGAATATAAACAACATAACTAGAAACTACGAGCAGGTAGAAGATATGCGGCTGTCTGAGCCCGATAGAATGCGAACAGGCTTTTACATGCGAGAATAAGGTAGGAGCATACTTGTCGCATGGAGATCATTGTCTATTAGCTAATAAATAACATATATATACATATATATAACAAGCAAGGACAATACTAGCCCCCATAGGAAATTTGGAAGGTGCCAACCAACAAACAATCTACATACCCCTACGACAAAACCATCCAAAAAATAGTCACTCCCACTCGTCTACTAACTACGAGCACCTCACAGAAGCCCCACTGGGTCTCCAGCTCGGGGAGCTATGGCCTCTAATATAAATAGCGTATGCGAGCTCGGAGGACTCCTGTCTGTAAAGAGTAAAACATGCTTGATGTCTGTGTATACGTAATCTGTTCCCACTGGGCGCAAGCGCTGTAGAGTAAAGCTATGCTGCTATGCTGATCAGCCTGATATGGAGAATGCTCCATCCCATCTTTGTCCTACTACGGACGACATGCCACTCCTTGGAGTGACGTATCCCCCACCCTCATGGTGGGTCGACACGATTACCAACCCGGGGCGGCGGGGACGCTCAAAGGGTTCCCTCACCAACACAAACAAGTCTCAACAATCAATAATCATATAGCAAGCATGTTTGGTAGAAAATACTATACGTATTCTGATTTCTCATTACGAACTCTTTTACGTATTTATCTGATTCTCATACTAGAATTATCTTGTGTCAGGATATCATCGGCTTGTCTGGCTATATTGTATCTAAGATATTATCTGGTATCGACTATACTCTATACGGGATATTATGCGGCATGCGATATTACTTTACTAACTTTTATTAAGACATATGTCATAATATTATAAACATACTGCTAAATTCAAAAACACGCTTGCTAAACTCATCTTTGGACTCAATTCACTGACTTCTGAATTCTTTCTTCTATATCTCCCACGCTATTCTTGTAGTAGATTACTAACTAAATTTGAAGGAATTGACTTTACATACCTTTCGGCCGGTTTCGACTAAGCGGCATAGTTGGCCAGGTACTTTTGCTATTTCTCCCAAGCTTGCATTCATATATATATATATATCAATTAGAAATAAATATACTAATATTCCAGAAGAAATCATCACTTTCGATATATATATAGCCCCAATTTTGGCTTATCAAAAACGGTCAAAAAACTCGCTATTTCTTAGAAAGTCGAGGAAGGGAGAAATACTCAACTTTAGGGCTAAGAGTATATTGACACTAATTTGGATCAGCTCCACTTACCTTGGCTCGGTAGCACGAGATTCGCCGGTCGAATTTCACGAAACTAAACCCGTGGGAATGCTCCTTCTTTGCTAAATACCTCGGTATCGAGTTTAATTCGAGTTTTGGACCACGTTTGACGGCGTATTCGGACGGCATTATCAAAGCCTCATTCTCCTCTATTTCCCTGCGTGTTCTCTGGAAATTATGAAATAATTATGAAATAAACTAAAGTGGGAGGCCTTATATAGTTGGGACCTATAAGTCGCATTCCTGGAATGCGATTTATAAATCGCATTTTGCCTTGCGACGTGCCGACTTGGCGCTTGTCCGATCTTTCCCGGGCCTTTTTCTAGCATGTATGGCATTCTAAAACTCTTAGCCAATATGCAAATAGGCCATCTACATGTCAAGAATTTACGGGGTGTAACATTCTCCCCCCAAGAACATTAGTCCTCGAATGTAAACTTCTATCTATGGAATTCCCAACTTGCTCAACTTATTTCTGAAAAATTTTGGCAGAGTTTCCCCTATAATATGGACTATCCAAAAACCTGGGGGTGAAAAGTCCAATACAGGTACTCCACACAATACTATAGTATTCATCACATGAAGATCGGAATCGATTATCTCATTTATACACATATAACCATAAGGCACCACATAAAATAACAATACTAACATACCTCTTGACTGACTAGGCTTGAAATAAGTGAGGATATCTGGATTTCATATGCTTCCTCTACCTCCCAAGTCATCTCCTCTCGGTTCTGTTACGCCACGGTACCTTGACAAACGCAATATCTTTGGTTCTCCAATCTACAGATCTATACGCCTAAGATAGCTACTGGAACCTCTTCATAGGCCAGTTCTTCCGTACCTGGATATCCTGGACTGGGACTGCTCTGGATGCGTCCCGATGCACTTCCTTAGCATAGATACGTGGCCTGGGTGAATGAATTCCTAGTGCGGAGGCAAGTTCAACTCATATGCCACTTGGCCTATCCTTGAGGAATCTGATAAGGCCCAACAAATCTCGGGTGAGCTTACCTTTTTTGCCAAATCTCATTACCCCTTTAATCGGTACTTTCAGAAATACCCAGTCATTCACATCAAATTCTAGGTTTGTCTCGCCGCTCGTGACATACGATTTTAGGCGTCTCGTACGAGTCGGTAGGCGTTCTCGATAAGCTTTACCTTCTCCTCGACTATTGAATAATATCCGGCCCAATCAACGCGACTCTCCCACACTTCCAAACCAGCCAAGCCAGCGATCTGAGGCTTTCTCCCATACAATGCCTCAAAGTGTTGCCATCCTGGATAGGTGAGTGATAAATTTATTATTATAAGCAAACTCAATTAGTAGCCAAATGCTCGTCCATTACCTCAAAATCTAGAACACACATAGTAGCATGTCCTTGAGCGTACGAATAGTGCGTTCAGCCTGTTCATCTGTCTAAGGGTGAATAGTTGTGCTCTAATTGTCCTATGTTCCCAGACCTCTCATGACTGCCGAAATCTAGTTGTAAATTGTGCTCCTCTATCGGAGATAATAGATCTTTGGAGACACCGTGTAATCTAACTGCTACGATATAGGTTGGCATAATCTTCGGCGAGAGAAAGTAGCTTTTCTTGTTAGGAAATGGGCTAATTTTCAGTCGTCAGCATTGCAAATAGAGTCATTTCTATGTATGAGTACGAGGTAATCATGCTACCAAATCCATATTCTTTTGCTTCCCATTTCCAAAGAGGCACAACTATGTCTTGGGTCAATCTGCACAGTTTACAGTGTTCAGCTTTTACTTCAAGCGGTTAGGACACTAGGCTACGAATTTTGCTATTTCCTTCTTCATTCCCTAGCTACCGGTCGATTTCTTTCATATCATGATACATTTTAGTGAATTTGGATGGAGGGAATGACGAGCATAGTGTACCTTATAATCCTCTTTTGAAGAATCTTTTAGCTTGTCACGGAGCGCAAAGGCGATCTTTATATCTCAGCCTCCATCCTCGGTTACACGAAACTCTGCTCACATGCCTTAGTTTATTGGAACTTTGTTGTTTCCTACGTTAGTTTTGGTCAACGGTGCTGCAAAAGTGGAAAATCCTTCCACACACCTTTCTTTAGTACCGCTAACCGAGGAGACTGCGTGCCTTAGTCAGAGTGGTAGGTCTAGGCCGTATTTCACTACTTCTACTTTTACGTGTATCTATGTATATACCAACCTCCGACACAATGTGACCAAAGACTACTAAATTCAGCCAGATTCACCTTTAGAGAAATTAGCATGTAATTGACGATCCTCTTTGATTTATCATACCGAAGAAACTGACAAGTAATCTCTCTGTATAGCTAGAACATCTGGCCTTATGGCCTACATGCTAATGTCACTCACTGCTGGGATAATCTGTATGATTGTTTGCACACCATGTGCATGTACCCGATCATAGGATCACGATAATGATCATGATCTCTAATAATGCGGCTGAATAACCTTGCATGGCCCGGACCATTTGGGTTGAATGACCCGAATGCTGCAGCAGTCTAACGATGCTCTCAATGTCCTACTCGGACATCTATAAATCATGTATAACTGCGGAGTTGTGGACAACTAACTATTTTGTTCTCCTAATTGAACAATTGTAGTGTTGTGCTTAGTCCGACTTACTCTCAGGCGATCCGTCCCTGGATCTTCATAGGGAACCTGCCGATCTCCTTGTCTTAGTTAACACTGTACTAGCAAAGTACTATCAATTTCTTATGCCTTGTGCGTATCCACTTGGATTTATACTGCTATTCTAGGGAATTCTCGGTCTTATGAGCCATTCTATGAGACCCAAGCAGCCACGCTGGGGCTCTTTGTACGAATGTCTTACGAGGAACCACATTGAAGTACTAATTTCATCGCACGACTATGATGTGGACCCTTTCTTGGGGTACCCGCAGGTTTGTCTGACTCAGACGACTAGCTAACTTGCGGGATGTTCCACATAATAACTGCTAGGTTGACTAAGGCCGACTCTCACCTACAAGTGGGAAAGCATTAATACGACCACTTAACATCTTTTGGAAAAACAATTCTGATATTTCTAACCTTTGAAGTATGCCTATTCGATCTGTAATTTTGGTTCTGGCACATGCGATAACGTTACTGGCCTTTACGGATGCTTCCCTGTTACTACAGATGCCAGCCCGTATCATCTACCTACCTAATTCGGACTACTAACTCTTGTGAAGCTACAAAGCTAGATGCGGCAGCAAGCATATAAAATTAAGTTAACCTCGATAAGCTGAGAACCGAAAGAAGTTTCTGATGGCTTCGTACGTGAGATCACACTTAACCTTCCCCCTTTTTGGTGAGGGGTACTGGTACGATCTGTATATATTTCCTAGTAGCTAACCCGAGGGAATTTGTGTGTTAACCCCCTGGCCATCTACTCACAGCATATCGATGACTGTATATATATATATCAACAATTACCTACAATACATACTGAATTTTGTAGTAATACGTAATCTCTGACATACTTTACTGAATTTCATACCGCACGTGATATCTTTTGCTTCTACAGTCTAATGATATCTCTGTCCTCTCATACCATTTCCTTGGGTTTCCGTCCCATTAAGGCTTAACAAACACATCACGCTTTGCTTCCCCAATCTTCTATTTAGAATTTCGCCACTCTTACACAATGTGGGGTCAACATCCGTGCCTTGTGAAAGAGCGCCCACTTGGCACTATATTAAGGGCCCGTGATTGTCTGGCATTGAACCTTGCCTCTAGGCCACACTAGAATAAAAGTCTCCGAATTGACACGCTCTTTACCTTCTCTAGTAGGAGAGGTGATACCCATAACATTCCAAACTACAATCTTATCTCTCTTTGCTGTCAGTCTGAGGCTTAGTCCTTAATACACTATATTCTCTCAACACGGTGATTCTATTTTTTCCTCAAAATCTGGTATTCTGCTTCTTCCCCTTATCTTGCTTGGCTAACTCTTCCGGGGTTCAACGTGCACTTGCCACCGTTGTTAATAAGGTTCTTGGTCAAGTCCCGGCTTATACCTCTTCTAGCTTGCAGTCAGACCCCATCTGATTCACATGACCTCCTACCTTCGGTATCACAGCCAGAAATCATAACTATTATCTCGCAGGTATATCTTGTTGTTGATGTTATGGCCGGACTTGGCCTTTTCCTAACTTGAACTTGACTATTAAAAGTACATCGCGCGTGGATCTTCTACCCCCACTTTGGGTAAGCTAGTAATGTTACTTGCTCTTCTGACTTATTGCGTGAGGTCTGCACAACATCGTAACCCATAGGGGCTCTTTACGCTTTCTAACACTTTGGAATCAATAATCCCGTCTTCACATCTTGCTTGCTTTGAGCACTCCAATTCTTATGTCCTTTATTGTCTGGAATCAAATTAAAAGGTAGGAATAGCCTTTTCTTATTGCAACAAAACGAAGAAATGGAACTGTACCACATCTGAAGGTGGAGGTGAGATCACGCATTTCCCTCTCTCTCACACTTATCTGATAATCTAATTGTCCATTATCTTAATTAGATCTTATATATCTAACAAATAAATCAACTCATTTATATGTTATGCTTATAACTACAATGCAAGTTATCGACATATACTAGGATGGTACCGATAAGAGTATCACATTGGGAGGAATTTTTGATACCTCCTCTTGCTAACGTAATTACATATGTACAATTTGGTTCCCTCTCCTGTTGCTATATCGATCTGCTGGAATAGGGTATCGAATTCGACTTGTATCTGTATTCAAAGAATATGGTAAGTTTTAAGAACTCGACCCTCTATTTGTACTATTCTATGGCACGACTGAATATGATGAAGAGTAACCATCCTATTATGCCTTGCAGCCTCCTGCCTATAGTATGTGGTCATACAACACATCCAATAGGCAAGACTCTACTGCTTACGGCTTGCGAGACTACAGGACACGACCTGCTCTGATACCAAGTTTGTCACGCCCCGCCCAGGGGCATGACTGGCGCCTGGTAGCCTATTAGGACCTGGACTGCTAGACTACTGTGCCTCGCACATCTTGTGCCTGGCTGGCTCTAACTTTCGAGATTTATGGAATCAATAGGCTATATATGTTTGTAAATATGGCCTCGGCCCATTGGGCCTATAGCCACATATGCTGTAACATCAGCTAACGATCTGTTCTCATATAGAAACTATAAGCGACAGGACACCATGTTGTCTAGTTATACTCTAACTCAATATAATGAATATTGAACATCTACGTGACCGGCGGTCACCACTACTATCTGAATATGGCCCCACACGGCCAACACAATCAACAACACTAAACGGCTAAACAAGCGCGGCCCTACACGACCCGGCACAACTAACCCTGAGGAGATATATATACACAATCTACAAGCCTCTAAGAATACTGATAAGATGGTGGGGACAGGGCCCCGACCTACCCATATTATACAACAAAATAAAATGAACTACACATCTAAATATCAAGCTCGGATGACGGAGTTGTGATATGGCAGCTAGAATCACGGGGATCGGCTCCTCGTCTATGAAACCTGCAGGCAAGTAATACAGCGCCCCAAATGGGCGTCAAGTACCACTAGTACCGAGTATGCAAAGCAAACTGATCATAACTGAATATAAACAACATAGCCCCAGAAACTCTCAACAGTGAAGATATGCGAAGCATGCGGGCGATAGAATGCAGAAACAGGCTTTTACGTACTTAGAATAAGGCAGGCGCATACCTGTCGACATGACGTCTGCTGTCCTATTAGCTAATAAATAACATATATACATATATATAACAAGCAAGGACCAATACCCGCCCCCATAAGCCAGAAGGTGCCAACCAACAAACAATCTATATACCCCTACCGGGTCAAAACCATCCAAGAAATAAGTCCTCCACTCGTCTACTAACACAAGAGCACCTCTAGCGGTCCCCTGGGTCTCCAGCTCGGGCCTATGGCCTCTGATATAAATAACTGTGTACGAGCCGAAGGACTCATGCTATGTGAGTAAAGCGTAACCGTGTCTATATACGTAATACATTCCTTGGCGCAAGCGCTGTGAGAGCCAAGCTGGCTTGCTGCTATGATGATCAACCTGATATGGGAATGCTCCGACATTCCATCTTCGTCCTACTGCGGACGGCATGCCACTCCTTTGAGTGAGCGTATCCCCACCCTCACGGTGGGTCATTACGATTACCAACCCAAGGAAAATGAGGACGCTCAAAGGGTTCCCTCATAACACAAACAAGTCTCAACAATCAATAATCACATATAGCAAGCATGTTTGAACTGAAAATACTATCTGTATTCTGATTTCTCATTACGAACTCTTTTACGTATTTATATTGATTCTCATACTAAATTATACGTATGCGAGATATCATCACAGCATCTTTGGCTATATTGTATTTAAGATATTATCTAGGCGTATCGACTATCACGTATGGGATATTATCTGACTGTCTGATATTACTTTACTAAACTTTTATTCTAGACATATCATAATATTATAAACATACTGCTAAATTCAAAAACACGCTTGCTAAACTCATCTTGGACTCAATTCTTGACACGAGATTCTTTCTTCTATATCTCACGCTATTTACTATAGTAGATTACTAACTTCAAATTGAAGGAATTAGCTTTACATACCTTCGCTTTGAAGTTTCTGACTAATGGCGTAGTTCGGCCGGTACTTTTGCAATTTCTCCCAAGTTTGCATTCATATATATATATATAAATTAGAAATAAATACACTAATATTAGGAAGAAATCATCACTTCCGATATATATATAGCCCAAACTTTGGCTTATCAAAAAACGGTCGAAAACTCGCTATTTCTAGAAAATCCCGAAGGGAGAAATACTCACTTTAGGGTAAGGAGTATATTGACACTAATTTGGAAATTCCACCCCTTGGTTCGGTAGCACGATGATTCGCAGTAGAGATTTCACGAAACTAAACCCCGTAGGAATGCTCCTTGCTGCTAAATACCTCGGTATCTGAGTTTAATTCGAGTTTGGACCACGTTTGTGGCGTATTCGGACAGAAAATTATCCAAGAAACCTCATTCTCCTCTATTTCCCTGCGTGTTCTACGGAAATTGTAAATAATTATGAAATAAACTAAGTGGGAGGCCCTATATAGTTGGGACCTATAAAAATTGCGATCTGGAATGCGATTTATAAGTCACACATTTGCCTTCTTGACGTGCCGACTTGGCGCTTGCCCGATCTTTCCCGGGCCTTTTCTAGCATGTATGGCATTCTAAAACTCTTAAAAAATATGCGAATAGGCCATCTACATGTCAGGAATTTTACGGGGGTGTAACAAAAATACTCTTGATGATTTTGCGGAAAAATCTCCTTTGTAATCCTAACGATTCTTCCCGTGGTTGTACCTCGAAACAACAACCCGTGGTTTCCCTCCTATCATTATAGGGACAAACTTTCCATTCCTCGGCTTCTTTCAATGGATGCGAACCATGACTCATTGTGTCTTACAATGGAGTGGCACCATAACTCATACTTTCCAGCCTAGATACACACTAGGGACATACCTCGACTCTAATCATGACCCATTACTCCCAACAATAAGTCATACCTTGACTTGTTTTCCAAGATACGGCAACCAACAATTAGGTCCCAGTGCGACAATGGCTCATGAAAACAACCTAGAGTCGTACCTTGACTCATTATACCGAGGCCTTCCTCTGTGAATGCGACCATGGCTCGTGACCATGAGCCACCGCATCAACCAGATTGCATTACCTTAGCTTATTGGTCAGGACTGTCAACTTCAAACTCACTATGAATAAATCCATGACCGAGTTACTCCACACCATGACTCATACAATGAGTCATTAGGACATTTTTCAATCTTTTACTGATCATATTTCCAATCCCGAATCTAGTCTTCAGAACTTTTTGGGTGTTACAATAATACCTCTTGGGAGCATTCTTCCTCGAATGTAGACTAAACATACTGAAAGGCTTGGGAAGGAATTAAAATCTCAAAGTGTTGAACAACTAAAGCTAAAGCGCGGAATGGCCCGACTCCGAGCATAAAACACATGAATGAAATGAATTCACAAAACATACATGCTAAGACATAGAAGGAACTGACATGCATGAACTTGACGTGAAACTATATAGAATTCTAAGGATGGTATTTATACCTTAAGCCTAAAACGGAATTGGAAGGGCATAGATGCGGGTATTTAGCCATCATATCTATTTTGGCTTCCTATGTAGCTCCTTCGAAAAGCTGATTCACTCACAAAACCTTTACCAAAGGCTACTTCCTTGTTTCTCCAACTTACGAACCTGACGATTAAGGATCTCAACTGGTACCTCTTCACTTAGGTAAGGTTTTTCCTTACTCCGATATTCTCTAAACAACTAGCGATGGATCACTTATCCCTTTGATGTATTTCTTTAAAAAGGACACATAGTATTGGATGCATTAATGATAACTCATTGGTAGCTCCAACTCATAGGCCACTTTGCCAACAAGTCTCACAATCCTGTGGCGCCAACATAACGGGGACTAAGTTTCCCCTTCTTTCCGAACCTCATAAATCCCTTCCACGGGGAGACACCTTGAGAATACCCAATCGTAGCATTCGGAACTCAGATCTTTCTCCTCACATCCGCATAAGATTTTTGTCAACTCTGAATAGTTTTCAACCTTTCCCTAATAATAAACCTCTCCATGGTCTGTGAACTGAATTTGGCCCTAACAAGGTAGCCTCACCTACCTCGAACCAACCAATAGGCGATCTACACCTCCACCGCAAAGGAGCCTCAAACAAAGCCATTTGAATGTTGGGTGGACACGGTTATTGTAGGCAAACTAGATGAGAGGAAAGTTATCACCCCATCCACCCTTGAATGAAATCACACGCTCTCAACATATCCTCGGGAGTCTAAATGGTCGCTCGACCTAACCATCGTATGTAGGTGAAAAGTCATGCTAAGCTTCACTTAGTACCAAGACCTTCTAAAATGACCTCAAAATAGAGATGAACTGAGTACCTCCTATTTGAAATGATGGATAATAGCACTCCATGCAATCAGACTAGCCCCGATTGTATTATCTAATATAATCCTCGGTTTGTCCCGATTTTTGGTGATAAGAAATGAAGGTAGCTTTGGTCAAGCGTCCCTGACCACCCAAATAGAGAGTCGCTATCGGCGGGTATGGAGCAACCTGTGATAAAGTCCATATTGATCTATTCCGCACTTCCAAGTAGGGATACTAATGTCTTGTAACATACCTCTAGATCTTTGTTGCTCAGCTTTCGCTTGTTGACAATCGGATACTTAACCCTTGAAACTCATTTGATGTCCTTTTTAATTCCATTCGACTAATAGACTTCCCATAGGTCACGGTACATTTTATTGGCACCTGGATGGATAGAATATCGGAAACCATGAGCCTCATGCAATATCTGTTCTCTCAAATCATCAACACTTGGAACACATAAATGACCACGATATCGAAGTACAACATACGCCCTTGGGAGAAACCCTCCAGCTGTTATGCAGGAACTCAAAAATCAGGACCCAGGTTGAAATGGGAAATAGAAATCATAGTTGTAGGCACAGAAAAGTCGTTGGATGACTCATTGAGACCAGCCCATGAGTCGTCAAGTGGCTCGTAGGAAGGCTAGTGAAGAGCGAGGAAGATTGAAGGATAAGGGGGTCCCTCACAAACTACCATTCCATCTATCATATCGATTCGAGTCGATCCGATTCATTCTTTTCTATAGATAGGTAAGAGAGAACTTATGACCTCGCGGAGGGAGAGGGATTCGAAGACCCCCATACCTTTTATGTACATAAATATCCTCTTGTATAACTTACATAATCTCGGTTACTAATCCTTTATGTATCTTGGTCTTCCTAACCATCACTCATTTATGCTTTCAACCCCGTTGTGGAAATCCATCTATGGTAATAGACAGTCAAACTCCATACAATTGATCTTTTAAACCGCTTCAAGATATCATGAAAATTCACCAATCTTGGGAGTAAACAATCTCTCTAGTGCTTAATTTTACTATTTTCACCATTTGATTCTTGTAGCATAACGAATAGAATCCAGAGCAACTAAGAAAAAAATCGAGGTAGCTTGGGCCGGTTGTCATTGCACACTAGCTGGTCAATGGGGTAGAGAGTGTTCCGTTGGTGTTCTCAGTCTCAGTGCATTAGCAGTAAAAGGATGGATGTTCTTATTTGGACATCTTGTTTGAGCTCTTTGGATTTATGTTCTTAATTTCTTGGCGTGGATATTAGCGAGAATTGATTGAAACTTTAGCATGGGCTCATGAACGCACCTTTGGCCAATTTGATTCACTGGAAAGCCAGTGGCCCTTTCATTGTACAAGCAAGATTGGTTGGAATAGCTCACTTTTCTGTAGGTTATATATTCACTTATGCGGCTTTCTTGATTGCCTCTACACCAGGAAAATTTGTTTTTAATTAATGTGTACCCTCGGGCCATGTAATGAATCATTTTGGCACATAACAAGTCATTAGGTCACCCGTTAGGGTCACCTGGCAGTTATTTTTTGCAAATAGTAAGAGGCTTTCATGTTCCTAAGATCCTAAGGCCTAAACTATGACGTTTTGGGTTATGAATGAAATTTAAAGGGTTAAGTTCAGTTTTAACTTCATTCATTAATGCATGCAAGGTAGGGAATTGAGGGAGTGATTCAATATTATTCATCAATCCATTGCAATTTTTTCTTGGAGTTATTAAGAGAGGTTAAGAACTAGTAATCCCAGGTATATAGGGTTCTCAATGGGTGATTTTTCAACACCCTTCACCCCTCCTCTATGATTTATCAAAAGTTTCATTAAAAACTCATGGGGTGTTATATGGTAGTTTCTATAGAATCTAATAATTTGATTATGGGTTTTGTGTGATTTTAAAATCTTATCATAATCTATCGATTTGTGATTTAAAATTTTGATGATATTGTCAATTTTGATTTCTATGATTTTAAAGCTAATTACCATGCCCCATGATGAATGTGACTTATGATCTACTTACCCATTATGATATTTATAAGCTCTACATGAATTATGATTTAAATCATGAATTTATTATGTTACCCATTATGATTTTATGAAATTCAAGCTACATGCATGACCTTTCACAATATGTATGACCCTTATGAATCATGAATTATGTTTTTGGTCCACTCACGGGCCTTATGTCTTGGCTAGTTCACGTATGTACAAGAATGTTTATGATTATTGTGATTTAACTAGCCCATGAATCCATGCATGTTATACTATGAGCAATATATATGTTTGGGGAGTAATGAACGGAACAGAGTAGGTTCGGGGCCTAGGTTACGCCTGGATTTCGCAAACTACGTGCCACCGTAGGTATGTTGGGATCCCTTTCATGACCGTCCCCGTCCCAAATGTCCCTTCTCATTGTGATATCACACTTTCATTGTTCTACCCTTGGCAAGATGCGAACACCCTCCCGACAAGGGTTACAAGTCGGGCTTCATGTGTGGTCATATGGAGTATGTACGTTTAGAGAATCTCCCACTGTTCGTCATTATTTATGCATGTTTATGATATGTATATTGGCCCAAGTAATTTTTAATGAGGCTTTCCTCTTATGATTATGAGTACGATTGCATTATAAATGTTTTGAAAACCTTAAGCCTTACGTTATGTTATGATGTTTATGATATGATCATGAAATCCTACTCTTTGATCATTTATGAGTTTTATATACTTTAAATGTCCTTTTTACTTGCCTTGCATACTAATTACACATTCAATTACTGACCGCATACTTTCTATGTTGTATCGTTTCATGATACAAGACCAGTTCTCGGGCTCACCCTCCTCATTGCTTCTCGAGTTCTCTTTTAGCTTATTTGGTGATTCCTCATGTTCCAAGAGCCATATGTTCAGACTTATTATTTCTCTTTCAATTTTAGTATTGTAGGTTTAGTTGGGGAGTTGTCCCATCAACCGAAAATCTATCATGATTAGAGGCTTCTCAAACTGCTGTTGTATCAAGCTGTCATGTATGGATTATGTATTTTCCTTTCTCGGTATTTATGAAATATTTTAGTTTTTCTTATGATCTTCCGCTTATGTGATTGAATTAGATGTATGCTCATGCCATGGGTCGACTTGGGTCTCTCGAGGCTCCTTGTCCCGTATCTATGATCCGGGTGTACGTGTGGTCGTGACAAAACTTGGTATCGGAGGCTATATATTTTAAGTGTCCTAGGGTTTTACAAAAAGCCGCGGTAAGTTGAGTCTTTTTCATGGGTGTGAATTGAGCCACATTTATGACGAAGAGGCTAGGATACGTTTAGGAAATATTCCCTTCTTTCATTATCTATGTCATGCGATGAAAGTACTTTGCAACCCTAGTCGTGCTCTTTGCATTTGTAGAATCATGCCTCCACACAGAGTGAATGCCATATGAAATAATAACGACAATGATCATGAGGATGACCATGATGGTGAGCATCAGCCAAGCCCCCTCATTCACGGGAGTACATATAGAGCAGCCCATGCTGAGTTCGGGCGACGGTCAGATCTTGACACGGAGCCATGGCTTGCCAGTTTAGAATCGACGGTGGCGCATTTCTTAGAATGGAATGCGGCGGCAGCTCGGGTGAGGATTTCTTGGGGATGAGCCCTCCTAAGTTCATGGGGACGAAGGTGGACGAGGATCCACACGATTTCATAGAGGAGATTCTGAAGATCACCCTTTTTATGGGGGTGAACAATGGGGAATGGTGACTTGACCTCCTATCAGCTAAAGGTGGTGGCTGACATGTGGTTCAAGTAGTGGAGAGATGCAAGGGCGGGGTGCGGACCCGATAGGTTGGGAAGAGTTTCACACGGCAATTTTGGATCAGTTCTTCCTCGGGAGATGAAAGAGCTCAAAAGCACCCGAGTTTTTAATTTGGCTTTCGGAAACAACTCCATTTAGGGTACGCCGAGGTTCACTAGATTATATAAGTATGCTACGGAGTTGGTGGCGGACCCGGAGAATTCGGGTGAGCCGTTTTGTGCATCGGGTGGCGGATTACATGGAAAAATATTACCCAGGATCACCATGGTTCATCGAGATATTGACTTTCCCGGTATCATGTTGCATGCAAAGCGGATGGAGTTGGTACATCGGAGGTAGAGGGAGGCCAAGAGAGCGGGATCGACAGCTATGGGGTTTCTCAAGTGGAGTCGGGGAGTGGACAGCATCGTGAGTCCCAGCACAGGTCTATCCTCCCAGCTCTATCATCAGCTAGCACGCCATCAAGGTTCGAGAGGATATTAGAGGAGCGGGGCTTTAGGCTCGGGATCCGGGTAGATGTCAGGGGAGCGCACTTTTCTAGCTTTTGTGACGTTGGCAAGAACCATCCCGGGAGGTGCTTAGTTGGCCAAGATGTGTGTTTCAGGTGTGACAAACCCAAGTATAGAATTGGGGATTGCCCCTCAGCTAGATCAGGGTCGGTGGGACCCATGTGATAGCGGCCAGTTACGTCGCTCCGGCCAGCGCGCCCTGGTGCCTTTACCGGTTCGGCGGGCGATTAGCGCCCAGAATAGGTTTATTCTTTAGCACCCAGCCAGGAAGCGGGGAGGCTTCACCGGTTGTGGTCATTGGTATGTTTCAAGTATTCCATATTGATACTTATGCCTTGTTAGATCCCAAAGCTACTTTGTCTTTTCGACTCCTATATTGCTAGTAGTTTTGGAGTTAGCCACAGAAATCCTATTAGAACCATTCTTAGTCTCCACTCCGGTCGGTGATTACGCTGGTAGCTAGGTGGGAGTATGAGGTTGCCCCATTACAGTGTTGCATAGGTCACCTCCGTAGACTTAGTAGAGTTGTCTATGACTATCTTTAACATCATTTGGGTATGTATTGGTTGTTTGCATGTTACACTTTTATAAATTATAGGACATGTAGTGGAATTCCGTTGAGAGGCTGATCAGGTTTTAAGTGGAAAGGGTAGCTTTCGGTTGTACCATCTGGTCAGTTTATTTCATATCTTAAGGCTTAGAAAATGATCTCTAAGGGCTGCATGTATCACCTTCTTAGGGTTAAGGATGTTGAGTCGAGACCACGACTACCGATCGGTCAGTGGTGTGTGAGTGTCCAAGTAGGTATTTCGATGATTTGCGGTGTTCCTCCTAAGGAGAAGTTGATTTCGGCATTGATCTCTTAACCAATACAACTCATCCCTATTCCTCCCTACAGGATGGCTCTAGCCGAGCTAAATAAGTTGAAGGATCAGTTGAAGGACTTGTTAGATAAGGACTTTATTAGGACGAGCAAGTCTCCATTAGGGCACTTAGGTGTTATTTGTCCAAAGAAAGATGGTTCCCTTCATATGTGTATTGATTACCTATAATTTAACAAGGTCACCATCAAGAATAGGTACCCCTTACCCAGGATGGAGTGACTTGTTTGACTAGCTTGGTGCCGGATAGCATCAAAGATAGATCTTAGGTTCAGGTATCACCGCTGGGGGGTTGGGAGAGTGACATCCAGAAAATCAGCTAGCCTTCAAGACTCGAGGTATGGTCACTACAAATTTGTTGTTATGTATTTTGGACTAACCAATGCCCCTACAGCTTTCATGGACTTGGTGAAAAGGGTATCCAAGAAATATCTAGACATGTTCGTGATTGTGTTCATTGATGATATCCTTATATACTCTCGGAGCAAGGAGGAGCATGTAGCTCATTTTAGAGTAGTGTTGGAGCTCTCCAAGGATCATCAGGTTTTATGCAAAGTACAGCAGGGAGAAATTTTGGTTGGACTCTATAGATTCTTAGGCCATGTGGTATCGAGTATTAACGTAAGGTCAATTTATAGAAGATTGAAGCGATAAAGAATTGGCTAAACTGGTTAATCTTTGAAACCCGAGTTTCTTGGGCCCTAGCAGAATCTTGTCGGAGATTTGTAAGAGGTTTTTATCAATTGTAGCACCATTGACCAGGTTGACCAAGAAAAAGGTAAGGTTCCAATGAGTCGGAGTTTTGTGAAAAGCTTCCAGAGTTGAGGCTGAGCTCACTTCAGCACCGGTGTTGACCCTACCGGGGGTACTGATGGTTTTGTATATTGTGATGCTTAAGAATCGGACTACGGTGTGTGTTGATGCAGCATGGGAAGGTGATTACTTATGCCTCAAGACAGTTAAAAATCCATGAGAAGAACTACCCGGCCCATGATCTTGAGTTGACGCGGTGGTGTTTGCATTGAAGATATGGCGACATTAGTTTGTGGTCCCTTGCGTGGATGTATTCACGGACCACAAGAGCTTGTAATATGTGTTTACGCGAATGATCTCAATCTTCAAAAAAGGAGGTGGTTGGAGCTACTTAAGGACTACAGTGGAGTGTTCTTTACCACCACCCAGGGAAGGATAATGTGGTAGCGGATGCACTTAGTAGGCTCTCTATGGAGAGTGTGTCCCATGTGGATAAGGGAAAGTTGGTAATGTTCATCGACTTGCCAGGTTGGGAGTTAGGTTGGTCGAGTCAACTGATGGTGGCGTCGTTGTGTGGAATGGAGAAGAATCATCCTTGGTAGTGGATGTGAAAGCTAGGAAAGATGAGGATCCATTTTTGGTAAAGCTAAAGGAAGTCGTTCGGAGTCAAAAGGTGGAGGTTTTCTCCCAAGGGGGAGTGGTGTGTTGCGGTACCGGGGTCGTTTGTATGTCCCAAACGTAGGTGATTTGAGGATCGGATGTGCATGAGGTACATGGATCGGTACTCTATCCATCTAGGTGCCTCCAAGATGTATCATGATTTTCGGAAATACATTGGTGGAATGGAATGAAGAAGCATATTGTAGAATTTGTAGCCAAGTGCTGAGCTGTCAGCAAGTGAAAGTTGAGCATCAAAAGGCCGGAAGGCATAATTCATAATATTAGAATTCCACTTGGAAGTGGGAAAGATTAATATGGATTGCATTACGGGCCTACCTGTTGCTCCAACACTATTATTTCTATTTGGGTGGCGTTACATACAGTTGACTAAATTTTGCATTTCCTATCGGTCAAAACTATAGATTCAGTAGGAGTGTAAACTGTATATCCAGGAGTTGGTGCGATTGCATGGAGTTCCCTTGTCTATTATCTCACTCTTGAGGTACTCATTTTGGCGCTCTTTTCGAGGAAGGGCTTAGGACTCAAGTTAAGCTGGCCACAACCTTTCATTCCCGGATGGATGGCCAAGCAAAGCGAACAATCCAGACTCTCGAGGACATGTTGAGGCATGTCCAGTGGACTCAAAGGGCAGCTGGGATGATCACTTTGCCCTTGATCAATTTTTCTTATAATAACAACTATACTCCAGTATCAAAATGGCACCGTTCGAGACTCTCTATGGGCGAAGGGTGCAGATCTCGCCCATCAGATGGTTTTGAGGTTGGTGAGGCAGCTATGATAGGGCCGGTCGGTTCACGGGCTATAGTGAGTTCAGTTTATAAGGGACAGGCTGAAAACTACTCGAGTTGTCAAAAAAAGTCATATCTTGATGTGAGGAGGAGAATTGGAGTTCGAGGTGGATGATTGGGTATTTCAGAGGTGTCTCCACGAGAATTCATGCAGTTCGGAAATAAAGGAAATAATGTTGGTCCCTACCGGGTTCATGAAATTGGTAAGGTAGGGTATGATTTGGACTTTCTATGAGTTATATTTAGTTCATCCAGTCTATCATGTATCGCTCTAGAAAAAGTTCTTGGAATTTGATCCAACTTTTGTTGTCTGGTGGAAGGGTTGGTGTGATGAATTAGCCTCGATTAGTAAGGAAATTCCATTTGCAATCTTGGATCGTCAATTTCGGGTTGAAGACAAAAGGCCAACCGGTAAACGTGTCATAGAGCGATGTTGAAGGAGCTACGTGGGAAGCTTGACGCTATGATGGATAAATATCCTCACATTTCCTACCAGGCTCGGTTTCGGTTTTGAGGTATAAGTTTTTTTCCCTAATTCTCTCTGATAAATATCCATGTTCAGTTCATGAGCACAAGTTTGATTTATGTTATAATAGATGTACATGATTTCTAAATTTAGTTCAGCTATGTAGTCCTTTTACGAGGTTGTCTTTACTTGCTTGTTTTCGATTTAAATAGTCGGTATTTGCATATGATGATTGCGTGTTTCCTATGTTTTTGTGTTTCTAACATTCGAGGACTAATGTACCCAAGGAGATATTGTTATATCACGGAACTAAAGATCGGGACCCAGGGAATTAAAATGGGAAAAGGCAGAAAATTTGAGTTACAGGCAGCTTGAATGGTGTTGAGCGACTCGTGAGACCCGACCCATGAGTCGTCGGGTGGCTCGTGGAAGGCTAGTAGGAGGCTGAAGGTGAAGGATAAGGGTGCCCACGGGTGAGGTGACGACTCATGGTCAAACACCACGGTACATTAGGTCGACCGTGGGTTGGGAGAGAGAAATAGAAGAGGTCGACCGAGTGTATTTAACGGGAGAAGGCCACAACTCGTCATGTCGGGCAGAGTTTTAATTAATATTGATTTGGATGATATACAAGTAAATGAATCATGAGGATCGCCTCCTGGGTATGCAGTACACTGCGAGCAAGTAATCACGGCCTTATTGGGCATCGGTACGGTTTAGTGCAATTATGCAAGAAACTGAAATAACATAGCGAAAAGCCGAAATAAGGCAGCATAACTATATTCATGGCCAGGAGATAAGCGAGATCTGAAAAAAGGCCGTATGAGCCCGGATCATGCTTTAATGCTGATAAGGTGGGTAAATTGCACATGCCATGACGGCTTTTTCTTTGTCTAGTAGCTAGTATATAACACATAGATAGATAGCAAGTAGCAAAAGAGCTAATACCAACCCCCATAACCCGGATGTAACAGCAAGCAAACGAATCTATATACCCCTACTAGGGTCAAAACCAGCCAAAATAAGTCACTCCACTCAATTGCTCACTCGGAGCTCCTCTACCGGCCCCCTAGGTCTCCCGCTCGGGCCATAATATCCGATATAAATAACCGTGTCTGGGTCAGGAAGTTCTGTGTAAACGATGGCAGGATAGAGATTCTGTTTCCCCATCGGGGCTACGGGCTTAGGAGCTACACCTATGTGCAGAGCTTGATGAATGAGGTCTGGTTCTGGAACTCCTCGGGGCTATGCAGAGCCGGGCTGCACCTGGGGGTACTATATGTACAGACGGTAACAGATAGGGTCTGGTTTCCCTCTCAAGGCTATGCGAGAGCCGGGTACACTTTGTGTGTGATCCCAGTTGCTATGGGGAAAGCTTCATCCCATCTTCGTCAGTGCGGGGTCGGCATGCCACTCCTTGGGTGACGTAAAAATCCACCCGCTCAGTGGGCGACACGTTACAAGCCCAGGGCAGCGAGGTTGTAGCTCAATAGAGACCTAACACAGCAAGTCTCAACAAGCAAATAGCCATATAAATAGCAAGCATGTACATTTGAAAAGGCTATACGAAATCCTGTTTCGTTGATCTCTTTAAGCGTACTGGCGATTCTTTGCTGATTATACTGATTCTGAAATCTTTCTTTAACTGTTGGCTAATACGCCCAGCCGGGATACTAAGCGTACGAATGGCTGATGCGTAGCTGTCGCATCCACAGTGGCTGAGTACGCTTATGCCATAATACTATCTGTCTAGCGATTTACTTTACCGGCTTTTATTATGAAAATCTGTTTCTTTTATTCTATAACATGCTTGCTAATCATACAATAGGCTATCTTGAATCACGGAATGCTAACTTCGCCCTTTGGCGCATGCTTTCTATCTTTCGGACGAAATACGATACAGTAACCCAAACCCAAAATTTACTAGACTTACTCAATTTTCAGCATTCAACTCGAGTTTCAAATACGGGTTACTGATTCCACAATACTACAGAGAAGGAGGCGGCACGTGCAGTGGTCTGGCGCAGTGAGATCGGATGAGGCCAGTCGATGCCTCAGCCTATTTACTCCCAAGCTGCATTCATATTCACGTTGATTAGAGCTAAATACAACTTTATTACGAAGGACGCGTCAATTTCGATATAGTTATAGCCTAAACTTAGGCTTATCGAAGAACGGTCGAAAACTTGCTATTTTCAGAAGTCCGAGAAGGGAGAAGTATTCACTTCACAGCTAGGGAGCACATAGACACTAGTTGGAGCAATTCTACTTACCTTAGGTCGGTAGCTCGTGATTCGCCGGCATATTTCGCAGAAAACAAAATCCGTAGGAATGCTCCTATTTTGCTAAACACCTCGTTTGAGGTTAATTTGAAATTAGACTTCGTTTGGCCGAGGCGTAATCAAACGATTCATCCTGTCTCTCCTTCGTCTCCACCACATTTTCTCACGTTCTCTGGGGGGTATTTTATGGAAATAACATCACAAACTGAAGTGGAGGCTTTATATGCACTTGGGCTGGACGGAGCCCGGCTATCCTGAGAGCCAACGCGGTGGCCCGCCTCACGTGACACGAGGCGCCATCGGAGGGGCTCACGCCTCGGCGCCTCCCGCGGTGGTTATTAGCGAGTTTTTCTTCCGATCTTTTCCCGGGCCTTTTCTAGCACGTATGACTTTCAAATATGCTTAACTAACGTGCGAGTAGGCCATCTAGATGGGGAATATACGGGGTTTAACATTCTCCCCATAAGAGACATTAGATCCTTGAGTAGCTGCTATCTAAGGACTTTCGACTCATCTCAACTTATTACTTAAGAAAATTTGACCAGGGTTTGCCCTGTATAGACATCCAAAGCTTTGAAACACGAGAAAAGTCCAACACGAATTTTCTGCACAATACTCTCATTTCATATAGATGCAACTACAAGATGCGCATAAATAATAAGGACATACCTGTCGCCTGGTTAGGCCTGTAACAAGTGAGGATATCTAGATTTCATATCTGCCTCATTAGCCTCCGCATCATTTCCTCTCAGTTCTGTTATGCCACACGCAATACTTGGTGTAATATCTTTAGTTCTCAATCGCGAATTTGTCTGTCTAGGATAGCTACGGACCTCTTATTAGGCCAACTCTTACGTAACCTGGATATCCTAGACTGGACTGCTCTTGTGGAGTCTCTAAACATTTTCATAGAGATACATGAAAAGTGGATGAACATGAGTTCAATTACAGCAACAGGTTCAACTCTCCACTTCATAGCCTACTAACCTGCGAGTCTGATATGGGCCGACAAACCTTGGGCTGAGCTTACCTTTCTTGCCAGATCTCATCACCCCTTTCATGGAGACACTTGAAATACCCGGGTGTGCATGAACTCCGGGTCTGCGCCGGGCTCTCTGCGTATGACCCGGCGACTCTGTGCGGTCAATGGCGGTCTACGATAAGCTTTTACTTTCTCCTCTGAGTTTGCTAGACAATGTCTAGCCCGGTGCGTTGTTTCTCCTATTTCAAACCGCAGGTGACGTCTGCATTTTCGCCGTATAAAATTTCGAAACCATCGAATAATAGAGTGATAGGCTGTTGTATAAACAAACTCGATTAAGGAAAAGTGCATCCAGCTACCACCCCGAAATCTAACACCTGCCCTTTGTAACATATCTTCGAGCGTCTGAATGGCTGCGTTCGGCTTTGTCCATTTTAATACGAGGTGGAATACGGTGCTCAAATTGTCTGCATACCCAAACCTCTACGAAGCATTGCAGAATCTAGTGATGAGCTGTGCTCCCTCTGTCACGAAATAATGGATGCGGCACTCCGTGCAATGTGACTATCTCGGATATACAATTCAGCATAATCTTCAGCGAGAGGTAGTTCTCCCTTTGGCGGAAATGAGGCGGATTTGGTCAATCTATCAACTATCACCCACTCTTAGAGTCATGTATACGTGTCTAGTACGAGTTAATCCTGCTACAAAATCGATATTTATTGCTTCCCACTTCCAGGCACAGCTATATCCACGAGTCAAGCCTTTGGTTTTACGTGTTACGCTTTCACTGTGGCGGTTAGGACTTTGGGCTACAAATTCAGCAATTTCCCTTTTCATACGGCCACCAGTAGTTCACTTTGATATCATGATACATCTTTGTTCTGCTTGTGAGGTGGAGAGAATAGCAGGCGCAATGTACCTCGTTCATAATGCGGCGGCGGAGCTGAAACAGTGGGAACACATAAGCGGTCTTTCTGGCAAGCACTCCATCCTACGTTACAAAATCGCGCTTTCCCCAGCGAGAATATAATCTTTAAGCTGAACTAGGCGGGATCCTCATGTTGCCGTTCCTTTACTTCCTCAACTAACAACAATGACACGGCGGTGTTTGAACTACCGCTCTGTTGTCTCATTTACCGCTACACTGACAGCTGGGCGCTGGCGGTGAATCCTCCATGACCAACTCAGCGCTCAAGACTGCAAATACGCCCGACTCCCCATGGACTTTCAGTATGAGCATCAGCTGCAACATTGGCTCTTCCCGGATGGTACGGAATATCCATGTCGTAATCTTTTAGCTTAATTCTAACCGACCAGCCCTTGATTCAACTCCCTCACGGTGAAGATATACGCCAAGCTCTTGTGATCTATGAAAATGTCCACATAGACACCATACAAATAATTTCTCCACATTTTCAAGGCGTGGATCACTGCGGCTAACTCCAGGTCGTGGGTAGGGTAGTTTTCTCGTGTTTCCTCAAATTTAATGCGGAAGCATATGCAATCACTTTTACCATCTTTGCATCAACACACAACCCAACTTGGCTTGCTTTGATGCATCCCAATAAACCGAATAACCTTCTGTACCTTCCGGTAGTGCTAACACTGGGGCGGAGGTCAATCTATCCCTTGACTCCTGGAAACTCTGCTCGCATGCCTCTTGTCAGAGCTTTCTTTGCGTCAGTTTGGTCGGAGGTGCCGCAGTCGAGAACCCTTCAACGAACCTCTGTAATACCTACTAATCCCAGAAAGCTACGGACTTCAGTCAGGTGGTAGGCCCTTGGCCATGATTTGGTACTTCTATTTTCTGCGTGTCAACTGTATACGGCATCCGATACAATGTGCCCTAAAAGGCCTGTTTTGGGTAAACCCGGAAATTCAACTTGGAAAATTTAGCATATAACTGGCGGTCTCGAGGGATCTGGAGCACTGTCCGCAAATGAGTTCGGTGATCTGCTTCCAGAGCGAGAATACACGAGAATGTCATCAATAAATACTATTACGAACAAGTCCGAGGAAGATGCAAAATCACATTCATCGGGTCCATGAATATTGCTTAGGGGCATTCGTTAACCCAAAGGACAAGACTAAGAATTCAAAATGTCCATATGTGGTCCTGAACGCTGTCTTAGGAATATCTTTCACGTACTCCAAGCCTGGTGATATCCGGACCGCAAGTCAATCTAGAAAAGTATCGCTCCACATGTTGATCAAATAAGTCGTCAATTGGAAGCGGGTACTTGTTCTTCACGTAACTTTGTTCAATTGCCGATAATCACTTCACACATCCGGAGTAGAGCCATCCTTCTTCGTCACAAATAGAACTGGCGCACCCCATGGTGAAGAACTCTGACCTGATGAAACCTTTGTCTAACAAATCTTTCATTGCTCCTTTGGTGCCTCCACGAGTTGCGGAGCCATGCGGTAGGGAGATTGATATAGGTTGAGTGCACAGCAACCGTCAATAGCAAAATCTATTTCCCTTTACGGGAATACCCGGGGTAATTCATCACGGAAACACATCAGGGAACTCGTTCACCACTGGAACAGACTGGAGTGTCGGAGATTCTGCTGGACATCTAAACTCGACTAGGTGGTAAATACATCCCTTGGTTATCAACTGCTGAAGTTAGGAAATAAACCTACCTTTTGGCGTAGCGGTGCTGCCCCTTCCACTCCCGCACTGCTTCTCCTGGAAAGTGGAATCGGACATCTTGGTCCAACATTCCAACATTGGCAAAGCACGGAACTAGCCAATCCATACCCATTATGGCATCGAAGTCTATCATTTCTAACTCGACCCGGATCTACCGTGGTCGACGGTCAGCAACCTCTCTGTACACCCTCGGTAAATTCTGCTAGCTACAATTGAGTCACCGATGGGCGTGGATACTGAAAGGGCTGCTGTAATAGTGCAGTGCAATATGAAACTTTCGTGCCACAAATGGGGTAACTTATCACAGCAGTGGATCTGGGTCAATCAATACATAAGAAGAGGCAGAACAAATAATCATCATACCTGTTACTACATCTTGGGAGGCGCCTCGGGTCATGTCTCCCTAGTAGTGCATAAGTACAGTTTGAGCCCATTACCCAGGCGGAGGCTCTGATCTACCTCGGCCTCACCTGCTTGAGCTGAAGGCCCACGCCCGGCCAGGCCTTGGAGCTCGTGGCCTGTGGATCCCTATCTGGCTGTATCTCTGCTCCCGACCTCCGGTCGGACAATCTCTCATTCGATGCCCCTCCTGTCCACAAATAACACCCGGTGAAGCCATATTTACAAGCTCAGTGTAATTCGGTGCAATGAGGCGGTGAGGTGAATTCTACTGCAACTCTCCCCTTCTGCCATGAGTTACCTGTTGGAACTGCCACTGGAGCTGGCCGCCCTCTATGGATATATCCACCTCGCTCTTTTGCTGCTGGTGGAGGTGAAGTCTTATCGATAATCGAGCGCTGGGTCCTCTCTGAACTTCCCTTTGCATGTCATCTGGTCTGTCTCTGTATTTCTGACTGGTGCAGTATTACTCTGCTGCCTTTGTCTAAGACCCTCAATAGTCCCAATGTGAAGAAGCTTGCGATCGGGCGATATCCATATCCTCTCGTAACGTCGTTGTCATACATGCCTCGGTATATTCGGATTGACCCATGATAAATGCATGGACTCTCGGCATGGTATCAAAAAATCTTGGAGCATAACGGGCTAAGGAGTCGAGGCGCTAAAGCATACTCACGTACGCTCCTCGCCCCCTGCTCTAGATACGAGAAACTGGTCCATCACGACCTTAGGATCTCTCGTGGCGGATATTAGTGCAGAAGGCCTCAGATTGTTCTGGGTCTAGGGGCAATATCTCTCCCTCGGGACCTTTCCCAGCTTTCGTACCACAAAATATAGCTATATCCCGTAACCCGGAACACTGCCAGCTCAACAGACTCTGAAGGGTCATGCATAACTCGGAATATCCTGCGTGATCTAGAAAGTCCACGAGGTCCTCACTGATGCGACCACACAGCCAGCTGCGGGGGACCTGGTGCCAAAGAGATTCCCGAACTGCAGACTGCTTTGTCCCACCTGAAGACTCTCTTTGCTGCAGGTGACGCTATTTGGCGCTATGCTGCCAACATCACGTGCCATCATAACTATAGGCGCTACGAACCTCTAATCATTGGCAGAGGCACGGGAGCTATCGAGGCGCAGTGCCCAATATCTCTGATGTGAGGAAATTTCTCTTGAGATGGGTTTGTGAGGAAGCCTCTATGTCGCCCTCGGATCGAGACTGACCTGTCACCGAATCGAGGCACCTGCTAGTGCCTTCTCCTGCTATTGTATCTAGTCTTCTTCTGGCGGGATGTCACGATCTGTGCCACATCTGTAAACAAGAATACGATAAGTTTTAGGGACTCAACCCTATATTGTACCGCGCTATAGCACGACTGACTGAGGAAAAAGAGCCATCCTTTCATGCCTTGCAGCCTCCTGCCTATAGTATGTGGTGCACAACATATCCATAGAAAAGACTCTACTTAGCACGGCTTGCGAACTCCACAGGACTACGACCTACTCGTGCAAGTTTGTCATGCCCACCTTGGAAGGGTAGCGGCTGGCCCTGGTGCCCTAGACGGACTTGGACTACTTGCTGGTGGGCCAAGGCACATTTAGTCTTTGGCTAGCTCTATCTCGAGTTCCTGGAAACCAAGGGATATATAGCGGCTATAAACCACGGCCTCAGCCATCGGCCTATAGCCACACGGCACACAATAACAACAGCTGACCAGAACATTTGAAACTTAACAGGCAAACATCTGATAAGCTACGTGACCGGCAAGGTCACCACTACTACCAAACTATGGCCTCACACGGACAATCATAAAAACAGAGATACTAAACAACTATACAGCTGCCCACGGCCTCACGGCCAAGCTCAGCGGCTTCTGAGGAGATAAACATACAATCTGCAAGCCTCTATGAGTAATGATAGAAATATCTGGGACAGGGCCCCGACCTACCCATACTGTACATAAAAAGAAAAGAGCTGCACCTCACGGAATCCAGGACTCAGGATGACGGGCGACGACTCCAGCAGTGGCTGGAATCATGAGGGATCGCCTCCTGGATCTCTACAGTGCACCGCAGGCAAAGTAATGCAGCGCCCCCTTTGGTCGTCAGTACCGCTGGTACTGAGTATGCAAAGCAACTGAAATAACATAACTAGAAATGAATTGAAATAAGGCAGCATAACTAGCAAATCGCAACGGGAGATAGCGAGTGCGAATAAGCCAGTATAGGCTGGATCATGCCCATGCTGATAAGGCGGAGGCGATACACAGAGCATGACGGCCTGCTGTCTAGTAACTAGTACATAGCACATAAGTAGATATACAAGTAGCAGAAAAGAGCCAATACGAAGCCGTAAGCCCGGATGGCACCAAGCAAGCAAACAATCTATATGCCTCTACCGGGTCAAAACCAGCCAAAATAAGTCACTCCACTCATCTGCTCACTCGGAGCTCCTCTACCGGCCCCCTGGATCTCCGGCTCGGGCCATAGCCCGCGATATAAATAACCGTGTCACGGGTCAGGAGGACCTTGTGTAACGATAACAAATGAGGTTTGTTTCCCCCTCGGGCTACTGAGAACCGGAGCTACACTGTACCAGGATAGTAACGAGATAGGTGCAGTTCCCTGGAACTCTCCTCGGGGCTATACGAAACCGGTTTGCCACACGAGAATAGCGTATGCGAGGCAGGTAATAGATAGGGTCGGGTTCTCTCAAGGCTATACGAAATCGGAGCTGCACTTTGTGTGCTGATCAGATTGCTATGGGAAGCTTCATCCATCTTCGTCCAAGCTGGGGCGGCATGCCACTCCTTGGGTGACAGAAATCCACCCGCTCGGTGGTCAACATGATTACCAACCCCGGGCGGCGAGGATGCTCAATTAGATGCCCTCACGCCACAACAAGTCTCCAACAAACACAAATAGCACATATAAATAGCAAGCATGTACAACTGGAAGGCTATCTGAAATCTGTTTTCTCGTTCTGATCTCTTTACGTACCTAAGCGATTCTTTACTAATTATACTAATTAAATCTTTCTTTAAGCGTTTGGCTAATACGCGCCGGGATACTAAGCTGTTTGAATGGCTGAGTACGTAGCCATAAAACTATCTAGTGGCTAGTCTATAGCCATAATACTATCCGTCTAACTGATTCTACTTTACCAACTTTTATTCTGAAAATCTGTTTCTTTTTATTCTATAACATGCTTGCTAATCATACAATAGGCTATCTTGAATGCGGAATGCTAACTCGCCTTTGGGCGCATGCTCTCTATCTTTTGGTGAAATACGATACGACAACGCAAACTTCGTTACTGAACTTACTCAATTCTCAGCATTCAACTCCGAGTTTCAAATACGGAGTTTACTATGATTCACAACGCTAAGACTTACTAACTTGCCGAAGAACAACTTCACATACCTTAACCTCGGAGGTTATCAGAAGCGGAGTCGGACGAGGCTCGGTCGATTCAGCTATTTCTCCCCATTGCATTCATATACACGTTGATTAGAGAGCTAAATACAACTTTATTCCTGAAGGACGACGTCAATTTCGATATAGTTATAGCCTAAGCTTGGGCTTATCGAAGACGGTCGAAAACTTATAATTTCGGAAGTCCAGAGAATGCTTACGGCTAGGGCACATAGACACTAGTTTGGAGCAATTCTACTTACCTTAGGTCAGTAGTAACAAGTGATTGTTGAAATGTGCTGAAACAAATTAAAGTGGAATGCTCCTGTTGCCCAAATACCTAGGTACCTTACCTCGGTACCTGAGGTTAATTTGAGATTAGACTTCGTTTGGCAGCATAATCAAACGATTATATATTACTCTCCTTCGTCTCTCCCTGTTTCTCACGTTCTCTGGAAATTATTTTTGGCTATCTTTCCAAAAAGGTCTTGGGACTCAAATTAAACATAGCACAACATTTCATCCGCAAAAGGATGATTAGGCGGAGCGGACAATCCATACTCTCGAGGTCATGTTGAGAGCCTATGTGATGGATTTTAAAGGTAATTGTGATGATCACTTGCCCTTGATTGAGTTTTCTTATAATAATAGTTACCACTCCAGCATCCAGATGGCACCGTTCGAGGCTCTTTACGGACGAAGGTGTAGATCACCCATCGGATGGTTTGAGGTTTGTGAGGCAGCTATGATAGGACCTGATTCGGTTCATGAGGCCATGGTAAAGGTTCAGTTGAAAAGGGACAGGTTGAAGACTGCTCAGAGTCATCAGAAATGTTATGCTGATGTGAGAAGAGACTTGGAGTTTGAGGTAGACGATTGGGTATTTCTAAAGGTATCTCCTATGAAGGGAGTCATGCTGTTCGGAAAGAAAGGAAAACTCAGTCCCTACTATATTGGTCCCTACTAGGTGATGAGAAGAGTTGGTAAGGTAGCGTATGACTTGGACTTTCCCTCAGAGTTATCTTCAGTACATCCCGTGATTCATGCGTCGCTCTTGAAAAAGTTCTTGGGTGATCTATCTTTAGTTGTACCGGTGGAAAGCATTGGTGTGGGAGATAGCCTCAGTTATAAGGAAATTCCAGTTGCAATTTTGGATTTCCAGGTTCGGAGGCTGAGGAACAATGAAGTAGCTTCAGTGAAGGTGTTATGGAGAAACCAGCATGTTGAGGAGCTACGTGGGAAGCCGAAGCGGCTATGATGGATAAATACCTTCACATGTTCCCTACTGGCTTAGTTTTAGTTTGAGGTATACGTTTTTGCCCTAATTCTCTAATCAGTTTCCATGTTCAGTTCATGTGCACAAGTTTGATTTATGTTATGATAGATGAATGTGATGTCTTCATTTAGTTCAGTTGTGTAGATTTTTTCAGAGGTAGTCATTCCGTCAGTTTTCGATTTAAATAATCAGTATTTGCATATGATGATTGCTTGTTTTTGAGTTTTCTATGTGTTTCTAACATTCAAGGATGAATGTTCCCAAGGAGGAGATATTGTAATACCCCCGAAATCCAAGGATCAGACTCGGATGTCAAACGGGGAAAAACTGGGAACTGGTGCTTCAGTTCTAGGACAAGTTGTTGGACGACTCGTGAGAAGATCCCACGTGTTTTCAGGTGACTTGTAGGGAGTCCTCGAGGAATTGAAATACAGGGGTCCCCACGTGCATGGAAACGACTCATGGTCAGTCACCACGAGTCGTCATGTCAGCCGTGGGGTGAGGGTGAAGAATCAATAGAGGAAGTAAACCAGTGTACCTAACGAAAGGACCCCACGAGTCGTGGTCAATCCCCACAATTCGTGGGATGAGTCGTGATCAAGCAGGGTAAGTTTTGTTTGAGATTAAGGCAGTGTACATAATGGAAGGTGGCCATGAGTCGTGGTCACAAGCAATGGATCGTTAAGTCACCCGTGACGAGCCCAGGAGATCTGATAAGCAATGTACCTGAAGAACGACTCCACGAGTCGTGGCCCCTCATGACGATTTGTTAGGTCCCTTGTTGGGACCCCCTGGCAGTTATTTTATATGAAATAGTAAGGGCCTTCTCTTAATTTCCTAAGTCCCTAAGACCTATACTACGTCGTTTAAGGCTCGTTTTACAGGGTTTTAAGAGGGGAAAACCTATTCTAAGCTAATTCATTCCATGCATACAACTTGAGAGTTTGAAGAGAGGATTTAGAGAATGTTTTGAAGGTTTCCATTGGAATCTCACCTTGGGCAATCAGAAAGTATTATGATCCTCCATTCCCTGGTATTTAGGATCATGAGTGGGTTTCTTCTTCCACACCCATGCCCAATATCTATCTAGTGTAAGAAGTTCTCATGATCAAGTTATGGAGTTTCCACCCAATTGCATGATTCTTCCATTTTTATACATGGGTATGATTAGATTATGGTTATATTGGTGAATTGTGAAGCTTGGACATATTTTAAATTGTTTTTAATCCAAATTGTGATTTCTAAATTATGAAAGTGAATGCCCATGGATGAGAATTTCATGAAAGAAGAGAATGATGTTTAATGTACGATGATGATGAGATTTGATGATGAAAAGCATGTTTCTAAAGCTACCCATGGTTATAATGTTGTTTTCAAAATGAATTGAGTAGATCTAAGTTTGATAAAGCTTTGGGCAATGCCCACATGTTGATTTAAAATGATGATTTTCCCGAAATAAGCTTATCACATTGTTTGGAGCGAAGTCTCCCAAATTTCATAATTTCTAGCTTTTGGTATGTTGAGTTAAATATTCCTATATATAACTTACCACATGATTTAGAGTAGATGATCCCATTTATACTTGAGCTTGTGGTATATTTTGAAATAAAGCTTCTCATACGCATGAGTCGTAATTGAGATGTATGTCATTGTTGAGCTTTGACAAGGGACAATGTTGAGCTTTAATTTCACATGATGTCGAGTCTATGCATGATTTCATTAATGAGCTTTGTCAATAGAAAATGTTGAGCTTCATCAATAGATGATGTTGAGCTTCGTTATATACAATGTATAGCATTGCATGTTTTTGGAAGAAGAGTATAGCACCAAGAGGGTTAAGAGTCGATCACCCTATGCCCAAGAATTACGTGCTAATGTAGGTTGATACTATTATGTTATTGGGACCTCCCTTGTGAGCCATCCCCATCCGATTGGCCCTTTGAGTTTGATATCGATATCATGGTAGCTTCCTTAGTCCTGGTAAGGTTTTGGGCGGCTCTGTCCACTTGAGTGTGATAGTCGGGACCACTTAAGCTCTATCGTGGTATGTCGGTTAAGTGATGAGTCTCCCACTGTCTATACTATTCAGATTTTCATATTTATTACTCACGGTGATTACCTTACTCATGCATGTTCTAAAAGTAAGGTTTGACTCATTGTTCAACTTTTAATATATATGTTATGTTTCATCTTTGAGTCACTCGAGTCAGTCTTGATGCTATAAAGCAATGCATGGTCATGTTATGATAAGATTATGATTTAAAAAAGAATGCATGTAGCCTCTCCTCTCATATTAGAACGTTTATAATATGTATGAAATGTTTTAAATGATTTACTTAAGCGATTTTATTTACCTTGCATACTCGGTACATTTTATGTACTGACTGCGTACTTTCTATGCTGTACTTTCTATACAGGACCTAGCTCCCAAGCTCAACCCCGTGCATAGTCGATTCACAAAGTTAGCTTCCACTTGATTGGTGAGTCCTCATCCTTCAAGGGCTAGATATTCAGTTCCTTATGTATTTTTCGTTCAAAATTTTTGAGTTAGTTGGGATCTTGTCCCATCAACTCGTCTAGACTAGAGGCTTTTCAGACTTACATATGTGTAGCTTCGGATGTTATTCTGATGTGATATTTTAGACTTCCACTGAGATTATATTCATGTTTTCTTCAGTTTATTAAATGAGTTAATTGTATGCTTATGCCATGGGTCGACTCGGGGTCTCTTGTCCTGTGTCTACAATCTGGGCCTTCGTTCGGGTCATGACATGATCATAAACGGAGTTAACACCCAATAAAGATGAAAATCTACATAATGTCTTACAAGTCTCTAAATTTTAGATAAGATGATGGGAGAACATCCCAAACTAGCTCACTAAACTCTAAAACTGAAATAGCACAATCAAACACTAAACTGAATGTCCTTGTGAGATGAGGACTCACCAACAGTGGGAACTGAACTGGACGACGGGGGAGCTAGACTAACAGCGGAACCGAGTCTGAACACTCGAATCTGTATCATGAAACGATACAACATAGAGTATATGGTCAATACTTGAAATGTACTCAGTGTGTAAAGTAAGTAAAATATTCTAAGTAAATATTAACTGAAAAAATGCATATAAATATAAATTAGTATTTCATTAGAGTAACGACTGCATGCTGAAATTTGAAGCTAAAACATATATAGTCATAAGTTAAGTATCATATCTGAACAGAATGACTCAAATCTAAAAATAGAAATCATATGACTTGTCATTGCTGAAATCATAAGTAAAAACTCATAAACTGGTCATAGGAATAAACGTGCTATAAAACATAATATCATAAGTCATGAACATAAATAACTTAAATCAAGAGGAACAATGAGAGACTCATCTTAATCGAGACCATCATGATAGAGCTTACATGATACCCCAACTATCACACTCAAGTGGGGAGAGCTGTCCGAAACCTTGCCAGGGCTAAGGACGATACCATGATATCGATATCAAGCTGAGGCCCCTTGAGGGCGAAAAACTCTCAAGGGAGATCCCGAATAAACCTAAATTGGTACGTAGTTCTGAGATCGGGGAACCTAGGAACCCCAAGCCTACACAGTGCTAGACATTACTCCCAAAAACATGCGTAGTGCTCCCATCAATTTTCAATGAAGCTGAAACATAATTACATGCATAGTCTAAAATCTGAATATGCGGAGTCCTGGATCCAAACATACCATAAGTTGAATTAGGAGTATTGACTCCAAACCATATAGTAAGTTGATCTTATAAACTGAGTTAAATCATGAAAACATAGTTAACTTGAGTGGGCTTTCCCAAACCATAAAATCATGCATACTTGAAATAGACTTCATAAGTCAAAATCATAGATTCATACGTGGGTGATTTATAAACATTTATTCATGCTAGATATCTCAGCATACTTGAAATCAAGAATCATAAACTTGACTTTTCATAAAACTTGCATAATACGACATAATTTCTAATAAGTTGAAATCATGAATATATAATCAATTTGTGTATAAAACATGCCCATAAATCTTAAAACGTGCTTTGGAATATGAGGAAAATTGACTCATAGACATATCATAGAGAACATCATAAAAATAGATTAAAACCCTAGAAGATCATATACTTGAATTACTACTTGAATTCATAAACCTGAGAAATTTGGACATCAGAGTGAAAGGAAACTCTAATTTATAGCCCTACATACCTAAGTGAACTGATTCTCAACTTATCTTTGGAAGCCCAAGGAAATTGGGGATGAATTGAGAGAATTCTAAATTGATCTTCCAAGAGAATTCAAAGCTTTGCATGCATGGGAAAGCCTAATTACTTGATATAGGCTAAATCCGCTTAAAACACTCTTTTCAAGGCTTAAAATGATGTAGTTTAGGACTTAGGAGCTTATAATTTACGAAAATACCCTTAATCATTTTGCATGAAAAAAGGTACTGCCAGATGCCACAAGCAATACCACAGGTTGTACCATGAAACAACGAACCATAGTTTCCTCCCGTTGCCAGACCTGCCTTAATCCCTTATTCTATGATCTTTAAATGACATCTAGATAGCATGAGTCGTTACTCGCCACTACGACTCGTCACTTCTTCTCGTTGTCACCACTGACTTCCTACATATATTCTGAATCCTCCCAATAGACCCAAACAACGAGTCGTACATTGTGACGACGCGTCGTTGGACCCATCCATTGCTACTGCTTCCAACTCCTTTGCTCCTTCTCACAAGTACAAACCATAACTCGTTGTTCCTTATAACGAGTCGTACCATCCAGCCTTGACACCCCAAAAACAACAGAAGCTCTAGACCATGACTCCTTACATCAACCAACGGCTCGTACCTTGACTCCTTGGTCCTGGACCTATCAACTAGAAATTTATTACCACTCAAACTGATGACTCATTACTCCTTCCCATGACTCGTGCAATGAATCAATTTGAGGCATTTTTCAAACTTTTTCTACTTATCATATTTCAAATCATGAATCAAATCTTAGAAACTTTTGAGGTGTTACATTATCTCCCCCTTAGAAATATTCATTCTTGAATGTGGGTTAAGCATACTGAAAGGCTAGGGAAGGAACTTCAATCCCAAATACTGAACATCTGAAGCTAAAAACTAATGGAGTGACTGACTCTAGACTGATACACATGACTGAACTTAATTCATGAAGCATACATACATTCTATAACATGAAAGAAATTGATAGATATAAACTAGACATGAAACTGAATAGAGTACTAAGGAGAAAACTGATACCTTATGCTGAAACTAAGCTGAAAAAGAAAAGATGCGGGTATCTAGCCATCATATCTTCTTTGTCTTCCCACGTAGCTCCCTAAACAAGTTGATTCCTCTATAAAACCTTCACTGAAGCTACTTCATTATTTCTCAACTCCTAAACATAACAATCAAGGATCTCAATTGAAATCTCCTCATAGGTGAGGCTATCCTTCACACCTATGCTCTCCACTAGGACAACTAAGGCTGGGTCACCAATACACTTCTTCAGTAGAGACACATGGAAAAATGAATGTACCGAGGCTAATTCCGCTGGTAGCTCCAACTCATATGCCACTTTTCCAACTCTCCTCAAGATCCTATAAGGGCAAACATATCAGAGACTTAGCTTCCTCTTCTTTTTGAACCTCATGACTCCGATGAGTTGGTAATTTACCAACTCATTAGACTCTTAAGAATGAGCTTTATCTTAGTTTCCAAGTCATTTAGATGGATTTTATTCCCTTTTTTCCTTTTTGTGTGTAGATATTTGATTTGTATAAAAGAGCAAGAAAGGGAGTAAAATGAAGAGAATTAGGTGAAAATCGGCACTTCACCTGAGAAGACTGCCGAAACACCAGCCAAACGCAGAAGAACACTACCTTGGAGATCGAAAGAAACCAGTAGTTGTAGATATCAATCAGCAACTCACCGGTTAAATCGCTTACTGACACCTGAAAGTGCTGGATCAAAGAGAAAGAAATCGGTAGAGCACAGTTGGAGGCCGGTGAGTCACCGAAGGACACTGGAATTCACTGAAGGAGCATTCAATTATAGCTGATGATTCATGGAGTGTAACCAGCGAATTGTTGGTACTCTCGCAATTGCTAGAACACTTGAGCAGGGGCAAATGTATCCAACACTGAAAAGAGAGTTTTGGGTACCTTACTTTTGGATATATTCTAGAGAGAAGTACTCTATACCTATCAAATCTTAACTTTTATCTTTTTGAGAACATTATCTTTGTAGAAGAAGAAAAGGAGAATTCCATTGGTGGAAACTGTAAAAGATTGTTTTTCTTTTTCATCTTTTTCCTCTATAGCAAGGTACCAACATTGTTGAAGACTTATTGCTGAATTTGATTTTTCTACTCTTATTATTTAAATCAATGAGTTTATTTTTAAATACGCTTTTTAATTTCTTAACCATGAGTAGCTAAATCATTAACTAGAGGTATGTGGTGATGAATGCTTAATTGGATTGGGTATTGCTAGATTCATCTCAATATTATTTAATTAGTGTAAATCTGCTAAGTTCTCTCCAAATTATAATTGAAGATCCATAGTTGCAGATGTGGGTCTACTTTTCTTACTTGAGTTTTACTTGAAAGAGAAGAATTGAATATTGAGAGAATTTAATGGTGGATATGGATGTGATGTTGTGAGTTGGGCTAGACTTAGCCAAACCCATATTCTGTTTCCTAATTAATAGCTTATAGCTAGAGATTAGTGTAGCTATTAATCCAAACTTAATTGGGTTGGTTTAACTGTGTCTAG
>JACEIK010008256.1:3265-37669 GCA_018107945.1 Datura stramonium
TACAAAATCTGATCAAAACCCCATAGAATATGATAAGGTTCGAAAATCACAAAACCCATAACAATCATTAGATTTTTATATAAATCTACTTCAAAAGCCCATAAATTTTTTATAAAAATTTTCATAAAATTGTACAGAATGGGAATGGGTGTGAAAGGAAACACCCATTGATAGCCTTACATACCTGAAAACAACTGGTTCTTAATCTCCCTTGAAATCCCAAGAAGAAATTGGAAGGATTTGAAGAGGGAAGCCATGAATCACCCTTTGATCACCTCTATACTCGTGCATGCATGAATGAGGACTTTGAATAGATTAACCCTCTAAACCCCACCTTTCCTAGGCTAAAACAATGTAGTTTAGGTTCTCATAGCATGGAAAAGTTGAAAATGCCCTAAATGAATCTTTCCTTAAAACTTTCCAGATCTGTTCAATGGGTCATACCAACGAGTTGTTGGAAGAAACGACGACCCGTTGTAGTGGCCCGTCGTGAGCACTGTTGAGACCAGCCTCCGAAACTGAACAACGGACGGACGGGACGACTCGTCCTTTGGACCAATGGGTTGTCAAGTCGATCGTTGTTTGCCCCTTTCACAAAACTTGGACCTCCTGACCACGACCCTTACCACGACTTATAGTTGCTCCCAATGAGTCATGGTCATCATCCGTCACAAGCACTGGAAATTCTTGCGACCAAACAATGACCGGTGACCACGAGTCATCACTCCTAATAACGAGTCATTGGAGTACCCGTGGTATCCTCACCTACTAAGCCCATCCTCTCCTATGACTTCCAATAATGACTCGTTGTTCCAAGAAACGAGTCATTGCATCACCTGTTGTCTCCACTGCCACCAGAATTTCCCCACACCACGACTGCATACAACAACCCATGGTTTGATACCACGGGTCATTATGTCGCCTGTTCTATGATATTTTTCCTAGTTTAAGCAGTTTCAAACTATTAATTCCCGAGTCTACTCCTATGCACTTTCAGGGTATTACACGGTGTCTAGCTCATCCCGTTTTAATAACCAAGAAAGGAAAATTAGGTATAATTTCTATCCTAACTGCGAATCCTATCGTAAAGATAAGAACTTTCTTCCTGCATTCTTATGTTCTAGCCTAGGGTTACTCTTTCAAGCTTTTACCTAAGCTTAACGAGTTTTTTTTCATGGTGATCAAGCATAAAAACAATAATACAAAATATGTACGACAAAAAACAACTAAAACTTAACCCAATGAAGAATCCATGCAATTACAATCATATTATGTAGCCTCAACCCTAGAGGAAAGGTTTTAGCCACTCATGTTTATACAAATACTTAAAAACATGATTCAAGAAAAGTACTTACAAGAATAGTTAAAAGAAAATGAAAAACAATGAACCCTAGGTAGAGTTCTTCACTTCTCCCTTTGCCTCCTTTACGGTTTCTCAGAAATATTTTGTGATAAAATAATTTTAGGAGCTAGGGTTTTAATTTATACTAAGTAGGAAAATTACAATTTTTTGCTGGCCATGGAGCAGTCCCGTGCCACGCTGCCCATCGCGCAGCAACAACTCTGTGGCATAGACTGGAAGTGCAGGTGCACTGGAAACCTCGGCAGTGGCATGTCATGGGCGCAGGCTGTGCGAGATGCCCGGCGTGGCATGACCCCTCTCGCGCGCGACGCCCAGCGTTACATGGAAGCTGGCATGCAGCAGTGCCTAGCATGGCACGGCACCAATGCGCAGGCGCACTAGATGGCATCTTCTCACACGCATGGCAGGAGCGTGGCACGACGCTGGGTGCGGCACACGCACATTGTGGCACGCTGCCTGGCGCGACCAGCCTTTCCATGGCTTGTACATTTTCAATCTTTTGAAATCCGATCCAAACTCCATTCCTTCACTTCAACCTCATCCCTCATATGCATTTTACACCTACTAAACAAGGACTAATCATATTGGTTAATGCATACACAAAAATATTTAAAATCACATGAGAATGTAGTTAATTAAATTAACAAACACGACTAAAATAAGATATAAAATAGCACTTGGTCATATAATTATGCCCAAGATCACTACCCCACACCTAAATCCTTGTTCGTCCTCGAACAACTCTTTTACATCTCATGCACATGAAGAGTCATACATAGCTAATTGAAGCAAGACAATTCAAGCTGAGGCTACAACGATTGTTTTAGATGACAAGTTAACAATAGAGCATGTATGATTTAACCATCAAAATCAAATATAACTACGTAAGGACTTCCTATCCTCAAGAATCGATTCTCAATCTCAAAAAACTCATGCAAATTAACCGATGAAGAAATCTGACATGAACTTTATCCTTCATCAAACATGTTCCCTCACAACAACAAAGTTACTCATTTCTCACTCACGCTTCTTCAAATTAAGAACATGTATGGGTCTATGCATAAGAGATAAGATCACTCTAACAAAGAATTCACATGCCACGTGTACTGACCCATAAGCTTTCCTTTAGTGTTTTACTCCACTAATTTAAGAATGCTCGAAAGTAAGATCAAGTAGGACTTAATGGGTTGTAATGTAAGCCTAGGGCGGGTAGGTACTACTATGGCCAGTAATAGTGACTAGCTTCCCTAAGCTCTTTTAATACATCGCATTTTCAGTACGAATATCCATCCTTTCACTTCATCTTTATTCTTTTCAACTCCATTTTTCCTTTTTATTTCCCCATTTCATTAGGCACACTTAAGCTATTAGTAAGGAGTGCTTAAGAAAAAAAATTTCACTCTTTTCTTTTTTTCCTCCTTACTCACTCTTATTCAGTTTTTTAAAACAAGTGCACCTCTAGTCTTTTCTTCAACTCCCACAACTACTATTTTCCTTCTCATTCCAACTTCTCACTCCTTAACTTCTTTTGCATTTTTACTTAGGCGCTTAGGAGTTTTGGATCAATTTCAAGGTTAATGAAAAGAAAGGATTAAGCTAATTTTGTGGCTAGAAAAGAATAGGCTAAAGGCTCAATGGGGTTAACTAGGATCAGTCATTCAAGGTAGGTAAAGCAAGGGATAAAAATTAGGCTAATCCAAAGAAATGCCTAAGTCATGTCCTACAATCTACATCCCTCATTTCGCTTTTTATACACACCGGGAAAGTTCTAGACACTACACAATAGCATATAATATTCAAAAACCTTACACTCACAGCACATGCTCAATTCAAGACAAATTCAGGAGACTTTTAACTCAGCTAATCACAAGAATGCAAAATTCAGCTTTAAGAACATCGAGTGACGTATAAGAGCCTAGGTGTCTTAAAAAGAGTTATACAACTCTTATGAATGCTACAAAATTAACAACACTTGCATCTCACAATCATGTATAGCACATAACAACAACAGCAAGCCATCAATCAGCTAAGGGTTCACAAATAAACCTAATGACTAATTTTTTCCTTAAGACGGTCGTCATCCATCCATAATCAAGAAAAGTCCCTAACGATGACTAAAAATAATTATGTACAGACACAGAAAAATTTTATTTCTCGGTTTAAAGTGCCCCCCATCGGAAAAGAATTGAAAAGAAAAATGAACGGGTGGGTGAATCATGCTCAACTTTAAAAAAAATTCATCAACCACTACCATATCAAGTACTAATTCCACCCGAAATCATTAAGCACAAAATTTTGAAATTTCTCTCACCCCACACTTAAAATAAGCTTTGTCCACAAAGCTTCAAATTAGAATACAATAAGGGTGAGAAATTCTCCCTAAGGCCTCTAGGCCTAGATAATAGCATGTTTTCTTTCATTATTGCACAAGTGGGTCATCAACCCCATACTCATCTTTTTCCATACTCCTTAGCTTCCTCTTCTAAGAGTACTCAGACTTCCCCTCAACCTGTTTTTAATTCACCACCAAAAATAACAAAAAGTGAAAATACACAAAAAAAACAAAAGGAAAACAAAATTGTATCTTTGGTCCCTTGGGCTGCCTCCCAAGCAGCGCCTAATTTTAATCCGCGGCACGACGTGGACTATCCTTCTCAGGACATCCTCAAACCAGTGTTCCCTTTCGAGAACCATCTTATTCTCTTTTTATTTTTCGAGGGAACAACCTCCACTCTGCCCCTCTCTTCTTCCAACTTCTATTTTAACTTAAGCCCTTTATCAGATATAGGCTGAAATATGATCATCTCCTATTGTAGCGGACCCATGCAATCTACCACCCCACACTTAGCCTCTGACAACACACTGACCTTACAAAGATCTCTATAGTATGTGGGTGGGTTGATCTCTTGGTAAACTCAAAAGAGCTCTTCTTCATCATCCACCCTACTTTTAAGGGTACCTACTCTCACATTTATAATTTCTCCTCCAGTGGACATTTTGAGCTCTTCTTCATCATCCACCCTACTTTTAAGGGTACCTACTCTCACATTTATAATTTCTCCTCCAGTGGACAAGAATGGCCATCCCAAGATCAGGGGTACCTTATCATCAACTTTAAAATCAAGAATGATGAAATTAGCGGGTATAATGAACTTACCCACTTTGATGAGAAGGTCCTCAATTATTCCCTCCTTTGCCACTTGAGACTTGTCTGCCAATTGCAGCATCACTTGTGTTGGTCTCGGCTGACCCAAACACAAGGTGTTAAATAAAGATAGGGGCATTAGATTTACTGCTACCCGTAAATCATAGAGAGCTCTTATCACTTTAGCTTTACCAATTTGTATGGGGAGGGTAAAACTCCCTAGGTCTTTGAGCTTTTTCGATATCTTGCTCTTTACCCTATAGCTGCACTCCTCTCTCAGTACCACCGTTTGGACATCCACCAAATCTAACTTTGTTGGAAACCTCATCTTTCAAGTACTTCACGTACTTTGGCATTCCCTACAAAACATCAAGTAAGGGCAAATTAATGTGAGGTTCTTTGAAAATATCAAAGAACTTTTTTTAAAAAATCTTCCTCCTTGCTCTTCTTGTGTCTTTGCGGGAATGGTGGTGGTGGTCTCTGCGCTAGCTGCAATGATGATTGTGCATTGTGTTGCAAAGCACTCTGATTATCTTCTCCTTCGATATGTGCGAGAAGATTCCATCCAGTGTGCCTGCGCGTTGGCGCCATGCCACGCTAGGCACTGCTGTGCACCAGCTTTCGTGTCACACTAGGCGTCACGCGTGAGAAGGGTCATGCCACACTGGGCATCGCGCACAGCTTGCACCCATGACATGCCACTGCTGAGGTCTCCAGTGCATCTGCACGACCAGTTCGTGCCACGGAGCTGCTATTGCGCGATGGGCGACTTAGCTTCACAACTACTTCCACGAGTGGTGATGTGATAATTCTAAGTTGGTGTCTAGCTCATCCCATTTTAATAACCAAGGAAGTCAAATTAGGTATAATTTCTATCCTAACTGCGAATCCTATCATAAAGATAAGAACTTGCTCCCTACATTCTTATGTTCTAGCCTAGGGTTACTCTTTCGAGCTTTTACCTAATCTTAACGAGTTTGTTTTCATGGTGATCAAGTATAAAAACAACAATAATAAAGAATATAAGACAAAACGACAACTAAAACTCAACCCAATGAAGTATTCATGCAATTACAATCATATTACGTAACCTCAACCCTAGAGGAAGGGTTTTAGCCACTCATGTTCATACAAATACATAAAAACATGATTCAAGCAAAGTACTTACAAGAATAGTTAAAAGAGAATGCAAAACAATGAACCCTAGGTAGAGTTCTTCACTTCTCCCTTCGCTCCTTTACAGTTTATCAAAAATATTTCGTGATAAAATAATTTTAGGAGCTAAGGTTTTAATTTATACTAAGCAAGAACATTATTATTATTTTCCAGCCATGGACCAGCCTCGTATCACGCTGCCCATCGAGCAAAAGCAGCTCTGTGGCATGGACTAGTCACACAGGTGCACTAGAAACCTAGGCAGTGGTATGTCATGGGTGCAGGCTGTGGGCAATGCCCGGTGTGGCACAACCCTTCTCGCACGCGACGTCCAGCGTGACACAGAAGCTGGCACACAGTAGTGCCTAGCGTGGCATGGCGCCAACGCGCAGGCGCACTGGATGGAATCTTCTCGCGCGCATGGTAGGATCGTGACATGACGCTGGGCCCGACACACACACAGCGTGGTACGCTGCCTGGCGTGACTAGCCTTGCCATGGAATATACACCTGCAATCTTTTGATATTCGATCCGAACTCCTTTCCTTCACTTCAACCATCATTATTTAGTCCCTCATATACATTTAACACCTATAAAAGGACTAATCATATTGGTTAATGCATACACAAAAATATTTAAAATCACATGAGAATGTAGTTAATTAAATTAACAAACACGACTAAAATAAGACATAAAATAGCACTTGGGCATATAATTATGCCCAATATCAGCACACACCAGGGATTATAGAATAAGATGATTACACTCACTATCACAAAAGAATTCTTCATGCACACAAATTGACCACAAGATTACCCTTCATGTAACTCGCCACTAATGTAGAGAAACTACACTCAAAATCAATTAGGACTTGCAGGTCTGATGAAGGCTAGAGGTAAGGGTAGGGTAAATTTTTAGCTCTAGTGACTAGAACCTCTCTAATTCCTTTCTGTGAACACTTTTAACCTCCCATCAAACTCTTAGATCACTCCACCTTATATCTCCTCTTTTAACATCTTCATATTTTAATTCTCAAGAGATCTCCTTGTAACTCCACTGGCTCTCACATGAAGCCTCATCTAAGCAAGAGGTAACATTATTTCACTATTTTTTCTCTCTTTTTGATTATTAAAGGTTTCTCAACCCATCATTTCATTCAATTTGATCATAATTTGGTGCTACCTCACATTTAGTCTCATCACATTTCTCCCCTTCTTGTAAACCCTTAAACTTAGGCTTTTTGCCTCTTTTCTATTGATTTCCTTATCTCTCCCTAAGTCCTGGGCTTCAAGCCCAGATTATTTTCATTCATTCATCACTAGCAATTAGTGAGGATGGGTGCCAAAGAAGAGGATTACAAAGGGACATTGGGCTTGTAATATGGTTTCCACGAATAAATAGTCCAAAGACTCAACATTGGCTAGCAAGGGAAACATTTTCGGAGATCATTTTGGGTGAAGTGAATAATAAATAGAAAGCCTAAAATCATATTCTAAGTGCAGCTACATCTAGATTTTGCCTTGAGCCACACTTAGGAAAAGTTCTAGTCAAGTAGAGATGCATGAGACTCATTAAATGACCTTACCACAAAAGGCATCACACCTGAATAGTTCACACAAGTCATTATTTTTACAAGATTTTGATTCAAGACAATAGAGTATGCGAATACACAAGTCAAACAGGGAATATGCAATTTATGACAAGAAAGTTCTACATTTTCCATTTCAAATGCCAATTTTCTTTTCAAATTCATTTTTCATGCTACACAAATAAAACTTTTGGCGGTACCTCTGAAAAGCAGTTTCACAAAAGACTCAAAGAAAAAAACATGGCATTTTTCTTTAAGAAAGTCACTTCACAATCTATCATTGAAAAATGTCACCCAGTTCGACAATCAAAAGAAAAGAAAAAGAAATTTCTCCTGGGAAAGAACCATGGTATAAAGAAAACCCTTGGAGTTTATTTACTATCTGCTATTCACATAGGAGAGAATCAAACATTGTTAAAATGAGCCCGACAAAGGCTCACAAATCTTCACAACTCAAAAATAAAAGTCTAAAAGGGCCACATCAAATTATGAAAAAAACAAATAGCCAACAGAAAAGAAACACTCATCCCACCCAAACTCAAACACTACATTATCTCCAATGTATGCATACAAAAGAAATAGGGAGAAACTCCCTCAAGTGGTCACTCGTCATCTTCCTCATCATCTTCAGCCTCCCTATCCTAGCCTTCATTACCTGGGGCTTCCGCCTTATTCTCCAAGCCCTCGAACAGGTCATAAATTGGGCCTCAAACTATAGAAGGGGTAGCCATCGCTGCATCAAGTGTGCTCATATTGGGCACCGCCATTGATGTCTAACCTTTCCACTCTCTTACCTCAGCCAAGAGAGAGGTGATAGTCCCCTCCACGATATCTACCTGTGAGCATAGCTTTGTCAGGCTATCATACATTGACTTCATCTTCTTTTTCACTGTCTTGGCAATTAAGGAAGGGAGACTCTTAGCCAATTTCGGAAGTTGCTTCTCATGGGAGTGTCTCATCTTTGTATATTTATAGAGGATACTTAGCTGGGATGATGTGGGAGGAGGTGAGGATCCCATGGTAGGTACTTCTCCTAAAGATTGGCCCAATGCCTCAGGATGTGGCATGTTGAGATCGAGGGCCATTGGGGCTTGCTCTGACCCATGAGAGATGGACTCCTCAGGGGCTTCGAAGGCTAGTAACCGCTTCCTCCTGCTCTTGGGAGCATCTGCATCCCTTTTTCTATCCACAGTAATGACACTGGTAACGGAGCTTAGGGCGTTATCGGGGAAGAGTGGTGCTCCTGTGTAATACCCCCGAGAGGCCAAAGAGTAGACCCAGAAGTTAAATTTGAAAAATGCATAAAATAGACAAAAACATCACAGGACGGGCGACCTAACAACTCATGGTTGGATACCACGAGTCATCATAAACTATCATGGTTTGGGAAGTTCAAGGAAGCAGTGGAGACAATGGATGGCGTAACGACTCATTTTCAGGAACAACGAGTAATTTGAAGGACTAGACTTAGGCTAAGGGGGGAAGAACAGGGCGTTCCACGATTCGTTGTGAGAGGCAATGACCTGTTGTTTCTAGTCATTGTTTGAGGGTTGAGGATTTCAGTGCATTCAACGGATGTAAACCACGACGTGTTGGATGCCACCACGAGTCGTGGTGAGGCTCGTGGAAAGGAATGTCATATTTGGTCAAGGGGTTAACAACGACCGATCTAACGACCTGTTGATTGAAGAAATGACTCGTCTTGATGAGTCGTGGGAAGAATCTAAGGATGTCATGATGCAGTGGACCAACGACTCAAAACCACGAGTTCTGGTATGTTGCAATGACTCGTTGGGTTTGTCGTAGGTTTATCCGGAACAGTTTTAGGGGAGATAATTTAAAGGGCATTTTTGAATTTTCCACATTTTTAAGACCCTAAAACTACGCCGTCTTGGATATTTTTATGAGTGTGATAAGATGAGTTAAGTCCTTTATAGATTCCCATTCTCATGCAAAAGCTTAGAGAGATTTTGGGAGATTCAAGGTCTTCTTCCCCAAGTTTCCATCAATTTCTTTGTGGGTATTCTAGAAACTTTGAAATCAATCCATTCCCAGGTATGTAGGGTTTTAGAATGGGTGAAATTCTTCCTCACCCATTCCAAATTTTGATTTAACTCATGAATCCTCCTACTCAAGTTCTATGAGGTTTTACCCTAATGCATGAAAATGTGATTTCTCTTTATGGGTATGATTTAATTGAGTTTTTATTATTGAGTTATGAATGATGGGAAGGTTTTATATTATTTTCATTAAATCATGTTTCAAGATTTTTAAATATAAAATGCCCATTCGATGAAGGTTCATGAAAGTTATGATTTACGATGAATATGAAATATTTTAAATTTATTGATGATGGAAAAGCATGAAATCAAGTTACCCACATTTATGAGCATATTTTGAAAGAATTGAATAACATGAAATATTGGGCAATGCCCACATATTAAAGAATGATTTATGATTCATGAAGCGAATTGCATGATTTATCGATTTATGATTTTGGACTATGAAAAGGCCCTATGATTCTTGGCTAAACATGTTTTAAAGGGGATCCATGATGATAAATGATATATTCTAGCCAATGAATATTAATGCATGATGTTATTGATTTATGTATGAGCCTATATGCATGTTTATGGGAGTCGTGTCTAGCACCGAGCAGCCCGGTGTTCAAAGGACTACGTCGGTGTCTAATAACCACGTGCCACCATGGGTTTATAAATGATATGATGTATTGATAATGATCCCCTCAAATGTGATATCACGCCTAATGCACAACCCTCGCCTGGCAAGCCAGGGTCGGCTCTGCCCACTTGAGCGAGATAGTGGGGCATCATGAAAGGCTCTACCATGATGGTGTCAGTTATGACGAGTCCTTCCATTGTTCCGCATGTCTTATGCATCGTTATGTTTATGTTATTTGTTAAAGTTATGCTTTGATAAAGTTTACTTATGATTACAATAATGAATGTTTTATGAATGATTTGAAAGTCTTGAGCCTTATGTTCTCTTATTAAATTTATGGTACAAGCATGATGTCCTTCTCCTATGTTATATTTATGATTTTATTATACTTTTAATGTCTTTTTTACTTACCTTGTATACTCGGTACATTCCACGTACTGACTGCATACTTTCTATGTTGTATCGTTTCATGATACAGGGTCCTGATCTCAGGCTCATCCTCATCCTTAGTCCATCCCAGCTTACGCTTTCTTCTTATTGATGACTCCTCATGTTTGGAGGGTTGTTTGACAGACTTTCATGTTATTTATGTTTCATTATTTGTCAGGTTAGTTGGGGGATGTTTTCCTATCAACCCATCTTATGTAATAGAGGCTTTCAGACAAGAATGTAGTACTCAGTTATGTATATGTACAGTATTTCCTGATGTTATGCTATAAGTACATTTCCGCTATGTTTTTATGATTATCATTCCGCTTATTTGAATGAAATTAGTTGTATGCATGTGCCATGGGTTGACTTGGGGTCTCTCAGGATCGCTTGTCCCATTTCTATGATTCGGGTGTACGTTCGGGTGGTGACAAACTTTGTATCAGAGCCATAGGTTTTGAGTGTCCTAGGGTATCTGAAAGCCGCATTAAGTAGGGCTTTTCTCATGGGTGTGAAGTGCTCCACACTTATGATGAAGAGGCTACTAGATGTTTAGGAAACTTTCCCTTCTTTCATGCTTTATGTCGTGCGATAAAAAGCCTCTCCATCCTTCTAATTCGTACTATTTGCGATTGAAGAGTTATGGCTCCTAGAAGAATGAATGGAAGGAGCAATGGAAATGATGAAGGCTACGGGGGTGGCAATAACCATGGGCATCAGCAAGCCCCACAAATTCAGGAGCCCCAGGCACCAGAGCCAACTGCCCACGCTGAGTTTCGGGCGGCTATTCAGATGTTGGCGCTGGCCTTGATCCTCAGGTCAACCAGCAGGCTGTTGCGCAGTTCCCATAGAATTGTAATGCAGCAGCGGCTCATATTAGAGACTTCTTGAGGATGAACCCTCATGTGTTCATAGGGTCAAGGGTGGATGAGGATCCACACAAGTTCATTGAACGGATCTTGAAGGTTACTCAGGTTATGGGGGTGACAAATGGGGAGTGTGTTGAGTTGGCCTCTTATCAGTTGAAAGAGGTCGCTTATATTTGGTACAAGAAATGGAAGGACAGCAAGGCAGCGGGAGCAGGCCCTATCAGCTGGGATGAGTTCCACATGGCCTTTCTCGACAGGTTCTTCCCTCGGGATATTAGGGAGTTGAAGGTAGCTGAGTTTTTGAACCTTAAGCAGTGAAAGATGACAGTGATGGAGTATTCTCTTGAGTTCACTCGTTTGTCAAAATACACCCCAAAGTTAGTGATGGATCAGAGGGCGCGGGTGAGCCGATTCATTCATGGTGTGGCTGGTTATTTAGAAAAGGATTGCAGGACTGCCATGCTTCACTAGGATATGGTCTTTCCTCACATAGTGCTGTAGGACCAACATATAGAGGCGGCTCATGCGAGGAGAGGGAGGAAAAGAGGGCTCGGACGGATAGTCGTGGGTTTTCATATCTGAGGTCCGGTGGTGGCTACCGTCCATAGCTCCAACAGAGGTCACTAGCCCCAGTACCATCACAAGTTAGTGTTCCATCAAGGCCCAGGAGTGATCAGAGGAGCAGGGCTTCAGGGTCGAGGGATTAGAAGGGAACTTAGTTAGAGTATGCCTCTCCATCCTGCGGGAAGTGCGGAAAGAGTCACAATGGGGAGTGTCTGCTCGATTCAGATGTCAGCTATGGGTGTGGTAGGTCTGGGCACATGTGCCGAGTGTGCCCATATGCTAGACAGGGTGATGATAGGGGTCATGCACAGACCACCAAGACATAAGCAGCTCCAGCCCATTCCATTCCGTAGGGAGCATCGACTAGTGGGGGTGGTGGACAGTGCCAAAATTGATTATATGCCCTTGCCTGGCGCCAGGAGTAGGAGACTTCATCGGACGTGGTCATTGGTGTGTTGTGTGTCGTTCATATTGATGTTTATTCCTTTCTAGATCCGTGAGCTACCTTTTCTTTCGTGACTCCTTACATTTCTAGTACCCTTGGAGTTAGTCTGAGACCTTATCTAAACTGTTTTCAGTTTCGACCCCTGTTGGTGATTCAGTCATAGCTAGACGAGTATATAGAGAATGTCCGATCACTGTGTTGCATAATGTTACATCCACATACCTTGTAGAGTTAGCCATGACTGACTTTGATGTTATTTTCGGCATGGATTTGTTGTTTGCATATTATGCTTCAATTAATTATAGGACCCGTACAGTGGAATTTCATTTTTTGGGTGACTCAGTGTTGGAGTGGAAGGGTAGTTCGGCTATACCAGCAGGTCGGTTTATTTCCTGCCTTAAGGCCACGAAGATGATCTATAGAGGTTACATGTACCACCTAGTTAGGGTTAAGGATGTGGAGTCTGAGATCCCGACTATTCAGTCAGTTCCGGTGGTGTGGGAATACTCGGAGGTGTTTTCTGATGATTTTCCTAGTGTTCCTCTAGAGAGGGAAATTGATTTTGGTATTGATCTATTCCCCGATACGCAGCCTATCTCTATTCCTCCCAACAGGATGGCCCCGGCCGAACTAAAGGAATTTAAGGATCAGTTAAAGGACCTGTTGGATAAGGGTTTCATTAGACCGATCCAGTCTCCATAGGGTGCACCAGTTCTATTTGTTCGAAAGACGGACGATTCCCTTCGCATGTGTATTGACTATCGGCAGTTGAACAAGGTTACCGTCAAGAACAGGTACCCCTTACCCAGGATCGATGAACTTTTTGACCAGCTTCAGGGTGTCAAGTGCTTCTCCAATATTGATCTCAGGTCCGGGTATCACCAACTTAGAGTTCGGGGGGGTGACATCCAGAAAACTGCTTTTAGGACTCGGTATGGTAACTACGAATTTGTTTTTATGTATTTCGGACTAACCAAATCCTCTACAGCTTTTATGGATTTAATGAATAGGGTGTTCAAGGAATATCTGGATATGTTCGTTATCGTGCTCATTGATGACATTCTTATATACTCCCGGAGAAAGGAGGAGCATGCCATTCATTTGAGAATAGTTCTACAAACCCTCAAGGACCGTCATTTGTATGCAAATTTTAGTAAGTGTGAATTTTGGCTAAAATCGGTGACATTTCTGGGTGATGTGGTATCAAAAGAAGGCATAAGGGTAGATTCCTAGAAGATCGAAGGGGTGAAGAATTGGCCTAGACTGGTGAATCATCCAGAAATTTGGAGTTTCTTGGGCTTAACAGGCTACTATCGAAGATTTGTTGAGGGATTTTCATCCATTGCAGCCCCATTGACCAGGTTGACTCATAAAAAGGTGAATTTCCAATGGTCGGACGCTTGTGAGAAGAGGTTCCGTGAGTTGAAGACCCGACTAACCTCAGCACCAGTGTTAAATTTACCCGAGGGAACTTATAGCTTTATAGTGTATTGTGATGCTTCGAGAGTTGTACTAGGATGTGTGCTGATGCAGCATAGGAAGGTAATAGCATATGCCTCGAGACAGCTGAAAGTTCATGAAAAGAATTACCCGACCCATGACCTTGAGTTGGCCGCAGTGGTGTTTGCATTGAAGATATAGTGGCATTACGTGTATGGGGTCCACATGGATGTATTCATGGATCACAAGAGCTTGCAATATATATTCACATATAAGGATCTAAATCTTTGGAAAAGAAGGTGGTTGGAGTTACTAAAGGACTACGATATTAGTGTCCTCTACCATCTGGGCAAGGCTAATGTGGTTGCGGATGCGCTTAGTAGGCTCTCTATGGAGAGTGTGTCCCATGTAGATGAGGGAAAGAAGGAGTTGATGAGAGATGTCCATCGACTTGCAAGGTTTGGAGTTAGGGATATCGGCTCGACTGATGGCCACATTATTGTGTAGAATAGGTCAGAATCGTCCTTAGTGGCCGATGTCAAATCTAAGCAAGATGAGGATCCGACTTTGAGGAAGCTGAAGGAAGTAGTGCGGAGTCAAAAGGTGGAGGTTTTCTCCCAAGAGGGAGATAGTGTGCTACGATACCAGGGCCGACTATGTGTTCAGGACGTTGATAATTTGAGAGTTCAGATATTGCACGAGGCACATGGCACCAGATATTCCATTCATCTAGGATCCACAAAGATGTATGGAGGCTTGCGAGAAATATATTGGTGGGATGGTATGAAGAAGGATATTGCGGAGTTTCTAGCTAAGTGTCCAAACTGTCAGCAAGTGAAAGTTGAGCATCAAAGGTCGGGAGGCGTACTTCAGGATATTAGTATTCCCACTTGGAAGTGGGAGGAAATAAATATGTATTTTGTTACAATCCTACCTCATACTCGCTGACACTATGACTCCATTTGGGTGGTGGTAGATAGGTTAACTAAGGCTGCCCACTTTCTACCGGTCAAGACCACAGATTCAGTGGATGATTATGCCAAGTTTTATATTAGGGAGTTGGTTTGACTTCATGGAGTGCCCTTGTCTATCATCTCAGACTGAGGTACTCAGTTTAACTCTTGGTTTTGGCGGTCTTTTCAAAAGGGACTTGGGATGCAAGTTAAGCTCAGTATAGCCTTCAATCCGCAAATAGATGGCTAGGCAGAACGAACCATTTATACCCTTGAGGATATGTTGACGGCATGTTTTATGGATTTCAAAGGCAGTTGGGATGATCATTTTCCCTTAATCAGTTTGCTTATAATAACAACTATCACTCCAGTATCCAAATGACGCAATTCGAGGATCTTTATGGGAAAAGGTGTAGATCTCCCATCAGATGGTTTGAGGTTGGTGAGGTAGCTATGATAAGGCCAAATTCGGTTCACGGGGCGATGGTGAAGGATCAGTTGATAAGGGACCGGTTGAAAACTACTCGTAGTCATCAAAAATCATATGCCAATATGAGGAGAAGAGACTTGGAGTTTGATGTGGACCAATGGATATTTCTAAAGGTATCTCCCATGAAGGGGGTCATGCAGTTTGGGAAAAAGGGGAAACTCAGTTCCCGATATGTTTGTCCTTACCGGGTTATGAAGAGAGTTGTAATGTGGCATATGAGTTGGACTTGACTTCAGAGTTAGATTCAGTTCATCCCGTGTTTCATGTATCGCTCTTGAAAAAGTGCTTGGTTGATCCAACTTTAGTAGTCCCGGTAGAAAGCGTTGGTGTAAAGGATAGCCTCAACTATGAAGAAATTCTGGTGAAATTATTAAATCGTCGAGTCCGTAAGCTAAGGAACAAAGAAGTAGCTTCAGCTAAAGTATTATGTAGAAATCAGAATGTTGAGGGAGCTACGTGGGAAGCCGAAGCGGATATGATGGCTAGATATCCACATTTGTTCTCTACCAGCTCAATTCTGACTTGAGGTACCAGTTTTTGCCCTAAGACTCCGTCTAGTTTTCATATTCAGTTCATGTGTGCAAGTTTCTTTTATGGGTATGAATGTGTATTTGAAGTATAAGATCATTTCAACTATGTGGTTTTATTCGGAGGTAGTCATTCCGTGAAAATTTCGGTTAAAATGATCAGTATATGGTTACGATAAATTGTATGTTTCTGTTTGCTTCTTTTTCCTACATTCGAGGACGAATGTTTCCAAGGGGGAGATATTATAATACCTCGGAGAGGCCTATGAATAGACCCGGGAGTTGAATTTGAAAAGTGCATAAAACTGGCAAAAACATCACATGATGGTCTACCCAATGACTCGTGGATGGATACCACGAGTCGTCGTAAGTTTTCGTGGTTTGGGAAGTTCAGGGAAGCAGTTGAGACAAGGGATGGTGTAACGACTTGTTGTCTGGAACAACGAGTCATTGTTACCAGTCGTTGGAAGGACTGGACTTAGGCTGAGGGGGAAACAATGGGGTGTTTCACGATTTGTTGTGAGAGGCAACGGTCCGTTGTTTGTAGTTGTTGTTTGAGGGTTGAGGATTTCAGTGAATTCAACTGATGTAAACCATGACTCGTTGAATGCCACCACGAGTCATGGTGAGGCTCGTGAAAAGGAACGTTAGATTTGATCAAGGGGATGACAACGGTCGATCCAACGACCCGTTGATTGAAGCAATGACTTGTCCTGACGAGTCATGGAAGAATCTTAGGATGTCATGATGCAGTGGACCGAACGAATCGATACAACGAGTCATGGTATGTTGCAACGACCCGTTGGGTCGGTCGTTGATCCGTTTGGAACAGTTTTTGGGGAGAAAATTTTAAGTTCAGTTTTTACTTTTCCATGTTTTAAGACCCTGAAACAACGTCGTTTTGGATATTTTTTTGAGTGTGATAAAAAGAGTTAAGTCCTTTATGCATGCCCATTCTCATGCAAAAGATTAGAGAGATTTTGGAAGATTCAAGATCTTCTCCCCAAGTTTCCATCAATTTCTTTGTGGGTATTCAAGGAACTTCGAAATCAATTCATTCCTATGTATGTAGGGTTTTAGAATGGGTGAAATTCTTTCTCACCCACGCTGAAATTTCGATTTAAATCATGAATCCTCCTACACAATTTCTATGGGGTTTCACCTAAATGTATGAAAATGTGATTTCTCTTTATGTGTATGATTTAATTGAGTTTTTATTATTGAGTTATGAATGATAATTAGGTTTTATATTATTTTCTTTAAATCATGTTTCAAGCGTCTTAAATCTAAAATGCCCATTTGATGAAGGTTCATGAAAGTTATGATTTACGATGAATATGCAATATTTTAAATTTATTGATGATGAAAAAGCATGAATTCATGTTACCATGTTTATGAGCATACTTTGAATGAATTGTATATGATGAAGTATTGGGCAATACCCACATGTTGAAGAATGACTTATGATTTATGAAGCGAATTGCATGATTTATCAATTTATGATATTACCCGATGAAAAGGGCCTATGATTCTTCGCTAAGCATGTTTTAAAGGGAAACCATGATGATAAATGTTATTTTATAGCCAATGAATCTTAATGCATGATGTTATTGATTTACGTATGAGCCTATATGCATGTTTTTGGGAGCCGTGTCTAGCACCGAGCAATGTTTCATAACCACGTGCCACCATTGATTTCTAAATGATATGATGCATTGATAATGATCCCCTCAAATGTGATATCACGCCTAATGCACGACCCTGGCCTGGCAAGCCAGGGTCGGCTTTGCCCACTTGAGCGAGATAGTGGGGCATCATGAAAGGCTCTACCATGATGGTGTCGATTATGATGAGTCCTCCCATTGTTCCGCATGTCTTATTCATAGTTATGTTTATTTTATTTGCTCAAGTTATGTTTTGATAAAGTTTACTTACGATTACGATAATGAATGATCTATGAATGATTTGAAAGTCTTGAGCCTTATGTTCTCTTACTAAATTTATGATACAAGCATGAAGTCCTTCTCCTATGTTTATTTATGAGTTTATTATACTTTTAACGTCCATTTCACTTACCCTGCATACTCGGTACATTCCACATACTGATCGCATTCTTTCTATTCAGTAGCATTTCAAGATACAGGGTCCGGATCTCAGGCTCAACCTCACCCTTAGTCTATCCCAGCATACACTTTCAGCTTATTAGTGAGTCCTCATGTTCCGAGGGCCATTTGACATACTTTCATGTTATTTTTGTATTAGTATTGGTCGGGTTAGTTGGGGGATGTTGTCCCATCAACCCATCTTATTTATTAGAGGCTTTTAGAAAAGAATGTAGTACTTAGTTATGTATATGTCTAGTATTTCCTGATGTTATTCTATAATTACATTTCCTCTATGTTTTTATGATTATCATTCCGCTTATTTGAATGAGATTAGTTGTGTGCATGTTCCATGGGTCGACTTGGGGTCTCTCGGAGTCCCTTATCCTGTTTCTACGATCCAGGTGTATGTTCAGGTTGTGACATCCAGCTTAAAGGTAGAGCTGGGATATAAGCACAATGTATGGCATTGAAGTGCCATCTTGCACCGCTTATCTCTTAATCTGAACATACATAATTTCCCCATAATATATGGGGACTCAGGTCATGATGCATGTGATGAGGATTGCTGCTTCCAAGCTTACCTTTTGCTCATTCTTTGAGGGCATAATCCAATCAAAAATGAAATATAGCCATAGCTTTGCTTCAAATGTAAGATCATGTCAGGATATCTCGCCACCCATTGAGGCACAAAAAGGAGTGTTTGCGGCAATGACGGGAACAATCGATATGAAATGATTCTCTTTGTAAGCAATTCTAGCACCAAACTCAGAACTACTGTCAATCTCATCCTCCCAGAATAAGGAATCGATGGTCGCTGGCATTATGTTCACTTCTACCCCCCTCCCTTGAAAGAAAGAAGGCAGAGAAATTCATCAACCTTGCCTCTGTGCTGCATGCCTGGTACGAGGCATAAAATTCGAGCACTAGGCTATAGTAGAAGTCGGGCATAGGGTTGGTGAAGACATGGAATTGGCGGTCTGTGAATTGTGTGGTGATGTTGGAGAAATCACCCCACAGCCCCGCCAAATCGAAGTGCTTTTCTATAGTGATTGAGCGTCCTTTGCAAATAGCATAGTGCCCCTCCATATCGCGCACGCAAAATATTATGGCCTCTCGGGTGTTAGGGGTTGAGGTCGTCCTTGCTTTCCCTTTTCCCTTGCCTTTTGAAGCAGCTGGGGCGTTGCCCTTGTTTGATTTCCTAGATGAAGACATACTCTGCACCCACGCTTAACCAGTAGTTTGCTGGATCTGAGGTCGGTGCCTATTACCCTTCTAGTTTATTATTAATCTTCCAGTGATTGTCCGTGGTTTGTGGATTGGAACTGACAATTCGACGGTTGGATTACCAAATACACCCAAACTTCCTGGTGTACGGTTTGAAGCTAGCGTGTCACCGGCGGTTCACAGATTGTTATCAGCGTTCCTTCGGTCAATTGCCGATTTTCTACCTCATTCTCCACTTTTCTTCCTTGCACATGCGATAGGGTGGAACCTTGCATTTTTGCACTGGCGTTTCGTAGGTCTTGTGTCGGTCCTGCCCCGTTCTTCTTCTCCTTATTTGTGCATTCAATCTACCTACAAAATCAAAAACAACAAAACATGAAAATGTTTAAGGTAAAAATGCTTGGGTTGCCTTCAATGAAGCGCTTTAATTAACGTCGTGGCACGATGAATAACTTCCCAATCTCTAGCACTCATGAGGGTCATCCTCTTATTTACTATCAACATCAGTGGATTCATAATGGTTGACTTCACCATTGAGCACTATCATAACCTTGCACTCATCCGGGGGCTTGATAGGCTGACATACATTGAAGGAGACCTCATCACCACCTACTTGGAACTTAAGCTCCCCAAGCTCTACATCAATTAAATCCCTTTCCGTTGCTAGTAGAGTTGCCCCAAGATAATTGGCACCTCAATGTCCATCTCAATCCAGCATAATAAAATCAGCTGGGAGTATGAATTTATCCACTTCACAAGAACATTAACTAGCACTCCGATGAGTCATTTGATTGACCATCAACCATCAAAAGCCTTATAGAGGTATGTTTGGGACTCTCTAACCCGAGTTTCTTAAATATCATAAGAGGCCTGAGGTTGATACTAGCACTGAGGTCACACAGAGCCTTATTGAACATGCACAAGCTAATTGTGCAAGGAATGGTGAATGTCCCAGGGTCTTCACATTTTGGAGCAAGGTTTCTAGTAATCAAAAAACTACAATGATGGGTCACCTCATCGGTGCCCGTATCCAGCATCTTCTTTTTCTTTAAGAGTTCCTTCATAAATTTTTCGTATCTTGGAATTTGCACCAAAGCATCCACAAGCAGTATATTGATGGATAATTTGCTGAACATATATTTAAATTTTCAAAATTGATTATCCTCCTTCTTTTTTTCTAACCATTGTGGATATCGAGGGGGAACTCTTACTTCATAGTCCTTGTCATTAGGGGCCATTATGCCTGCTTTCACATGATCATTATCCAAGGGCTTCATATAAACATCTCCTTTCCATTCCTCATCATCACCAACACTTGGTGATTTTGGCACCTCATCCAACACATAATCATCAATTTCCTTTGGGGTATTGACATTCTTGGGCTTCACTCTCACATCCTTCAATACCTTACCACTCCTAGTCATGATTTCCTTACAATGACAATCTTTCTTGGGATTTGGAACAGTATCACTAGGAAGTGCACCTTTCATGCGGCGGTTCATTTGTTAAGACAAATGGTTCATTTACACTTTGAGGTGTTTGATTGAAGTCGAGTGGAGCTCACGATTTAAGTGAGGTTAGATACCTCCTCATTGAACACTCTAACCCCACTGTCAATGGATTCTACTTTCTTCAGCACTCGGGATAGTATGTCCTCAATATTTGAGCTTCCTACATCACTCACCCCAGGCTATCCTTGAGGTGCTTCAGCTTTTGGAGGTGGTACATAGGGGTTAGAACTTTGGTGATATCGCTCTCCTTCTCGATTTTTCTCTCTATTCCCCCATCAATCATTTATCTCCCCCCCATCTAGGATTATCATAGTTTCTCCAACCCTGATCCTCCTCTCTTAGGAACCAAGGGCCTAGATTGGCACCTTGATACCCAGGGCGACAACCTCCCAATTGACATGACATGTATTGGCACTCCTCCTCATATCTCGGGGGTGAAGTATCATCATTAAATTTAGCATGGGTTTGTGTAGCTATAGCATTAAAACTCTTTATACCAGCTCCCATCACATGTTTTGTCATCAACTCTAGTTGGGTCATCATTTTGGAAAGGGTTTCATCTCTAGTCTCATCTCTCTTCCTCAATTCTAGAATAAACATATTTGGGGAAACACCACTAGAAGATACCTTCGCTTCTCCAGTATACCATGCTCTATTAGTCTTCGTCAATCTATCAAGTAATGCCTCGGCTACACCATAGGGCTGATCCATGATTGATCCCCCAGCCAAATTATTTGCCAAAGACTTATAGATAGAATCCAATGATCAGTAGAAGCTTTGAAGTAGAACCCCACGGGTAAGCCATGGTTTGGACAAATGGCTACAACCATGCCTCATGGAGTTGTTCTCCCGTAAGTTGATGGAAGTTAGTAATGTCATCCCTCAGCTGCAACATCCTTGAGGGAGGAACGAACCTATCCAAAAATGCTTCTGTGAGTTCATTCCGAAAGGTAATAGACTCGAGAGGCAACTCCTCCAACCACGCGGTTTCTTCCTCTGTGAGTGAAAATGGGAAGAGTCACAATTAGATTGACTCTTGAGTGATATTTGTAATGTTGAAGGGTTGAAAAATCTCTAAGAAGTTATGGAGATTGCTGTATGCATCCTCATTGGGCATTCCTCCGAAGAGTCCCTTCATTGGAAGAAAGTGCACTATTGTGCTCGTCACATGGAAAATCGCATTCCCAATTGTAGGAGGTAGATGAATTGCACCTGCTAATTGGGAATCACAAGGTCACCATTCTCATGATCCATATGCCCGTCCATCGAACCTTCTCCTTCTAGTGAGTGTTGGCTCATATCAAATTCACCCTAGAAGGCACCAACCACAATTGTAAAGTAAAACCAATTAAGATGCAAGATCAATTCAAAATAACAACAACTTGAGGCTATCAAGCTACATTTTCTGAAAACAGCGCCATTTTTGATAACGTACAAGCTACACTCTTCTTCACGAAGGAGCATAAACAATCGTTGTTCAAACAAATAACTCGACAGGTGTCGGGGTTAAATCCCATAAGGAATGTCAGCTGATCACACAATAGTCATCTATTAAGTTGAACTAATTTTCATTAATGTTGCAAGACAAATAAGTGAAATTGGGAGAATCACAATTTATAAAATTAAGTATGGATTTGCACACTAAAAATAGGGGCAAAGTATAGAAAAGACCAATGGAGATACCACTAGGGGTGTGATATCGATAGGGGCTTCAATGGGGTGCAATTGTTAATTACTCCTATCTTCACTCAATAGTATGATTAGCTGTAGATTAGGTGACATCTTAAGTTTCTTAACCAATTATATATCTTATACCTTAGATTTTCTCAAATCCCAGATTCCTCATCACAACAACTACATTAATTTGGGTATGGATTCACTATTTCTTTCTCCAATCCTTAATGGATGTGTAATAATGGGTTTTGGCTAAGACTAGCCCAACTCTACATAATTACCACCCAACCCAATAGTGTTTCCTCACCTATACCTTAATTTCCTTTTTTAAGAAAAATTAAAGTAAGGAAATGCAACCCATATTTGTAACTATGTGTTTTCAACTAAAAATTTTGAGGAAACACTAAAATCATAATTGAGTAAATCTAAGATCAAATACACAATACCCAACCCAAATCAACCCCAATCATTCACAGACCCCTAACAAAGAATTTATCTACTCATGTAAGTAAAGTAGGACATTGCATTAAACATCAAATCAATATCCATTCACAAACCTGAGTAAGAGAAATTAAAGCAAGGTCTGAGCTCCAATGTAGTTTTGTACCTTCTCAATGTAGAATATGACTCTACTTCTGTCTAGTTTCAATACAAGACAAAAGAAATAGAATAATCAATACTTCCTAGAATGGAATTGAGTACCTGCAAGGATCAAGGAGAAAAGTGTTATACCTCGAAAGCCCAAAGATAAGACTCAGGAGTTAAAATGGAGAAAAATTTAAGAACTAGCATCAGGCACAGAACGGATTGTGAGTTGACCCGTGAGAGCAGCCCACGAGTCGTGATATGACTCGTGGTGACGCTCATGAGTTAGGTTGAAATTTAAGAAATGGAACCCCCACGGACATGACCACGAGTCGTGCTCAGGCCCCATGTCTCGTTAGGTCAATCGTGGGGAGTGGGGAGTGAGAAAAGAGAAGGAAGAGGGAAGTATACCGAACAGAAGGGCCTTGTAAGTCGTGGTCAGTCACCACGATTCGTGGGGAGGGACGTGAGCAACAGGATAAAAAATTTAATCAAGGATGAGGCAGTGTACATAACGAGTGGTGACCACGATTCGTGGTCACCTGTAACAAATCATTAAGTCACCCATTAGGAGCCCTAAAGACCTGATAAATAGTGTAATTGGTCGACGACTCCACGAGTCGTAACCCATGATGAAGAGTCGTTAAGTCCCTCATTGCTACAAGTTGACAGTTATTTTCTGTGAATTTATTGAGGGCTTTTCCATAATTCCTAAAGTACTATGGCCTAAACAACATCGTTTTACGTTATGAGTTATGTATTTAAAGAGGGTTAAGTTCATTTTAGGCCATATTCATTCATGCATGCAAAGATAGAAGGTTAGAGAGGGTGATCAAGTTTATTCTTCTTCAATTTCCTTTCAATTCCTCTTGGGCAATCTGAGAAGTGTAAGAATTAGCCTTAATCAGGTATGTATGGTTATGAATGGGAGAAATCTTTCACACCCATGCCCATTCCCTCTCTAAATCATGAATTTCTTATGTCTAATCTATAGGGTTTTAACCCAAATGCATGAATTTCCTAAATTCTCTACATGTATGATTTAAATAAGTTTCTACTATTGAATTATGAAGCATGGGAAAGTTTTATTATGTTTTCAATTAAAATCATGTTTAAATTTTTATGAATTCAAAAGCCCATTGATGAGAAGTTCATGAGAGAAGAGATTTGTGATGAATGTATGAGTATGATGAGATATTATGATGAAAAGCATGTTTTCAAGATATCCATGTTTATAATCATGTTTTCGATGTGAATTGAGTATGTTCAAGCAAGAGAAAATATTGGGAAATGCCCACATGTTCAAAGTATGATTTATGATTTCCCGAATTACCCTTACCACATGGTTTTGGAGCGAAGACTCCCAATTGTTTTCATCTTGTGGTATGGTTTGACTTAAAGCTTCTCATATGCATAATTTCAGCTTTGAGATGTATTTGATTATGAGTTTCGTCAATAGACGATGTTGAGCTTCATTGAAAAACGATGGAGAGTATATGCATGGTTTTGGAAGTAGTGTCTAGCACCGAGTAGGCTAAGGGTCGATCACCCTATGCCTCAGAACTACATGCCAACGTAGGTTATTCATATATATTATTTTAGGACCTCCCTTGTAAGCTATCCCCTATCCCCATTGGGCCATGAGCTTTATTTCGATATCATGATATCGTCCCTATCCTTGGCAAGGCTTTAGAAGGCTCTACCCACTTGAGTGTGATAGTTGGGACCACGTAAGCACTATCGTGGTATGTCAGTTAAAAGATGAGTCTCCCATTGTTCCTCATGATTTCGGTTATGCATGTTCATAATTCATGAGATTTATATATCTATACATGTTCTAAACAAGGTTTGACTCAATGTTCAGCTTTACTTATGATTATCATATTTTAGCTTTAGGTCAATCGATTCTGTTATGATGTTATGTTATGTTGAGATCATGATTTCAGAAAAATAGCATACAAGCCTTACTCCAAGATTCTTATTGTTTATGATCTACGTGATGCATTTCTTTAAATGATTATACGTATTGTAGCGGTTTTAGTTACCATGCATATTCGGTATATTCCATGTACTGACTGCATGCTCTATGTCGTATTATTTTATGATACATGACCCGGCTCTCAAGCTCAGCCCTATTCATAGTCAGTCTTCAGAGTTAGCATCTTACATTGTTGGTGAGTCCTCATCCCCGAGGACTAGACTTATTCAGATTTCCTTCATGTATTTTCAGTTTAAGCTTTATTGAGTTAGTTGGGATCTTGTCCCATCAACTCGTCATGTTTAGAGGCTTTTCAGACAAAGGATGTATTCACCTTCAGATTGTGTATTCTGATATTATGTTTAATTTAGAATTCCGCTATGATTATGTTGATGACTCTTCAGTTTTAGTAATTGAATTAGATGTATGTTCATGCCATGGGTCGACTTGGTGTTTCTCGGTGCTCCTTGTCCCATGTTGCGATTTGGGCCTCTGTCCAGGTCATGAAAAACTTGGTATCAGAGCCATAGGTTTGAGGTGTCCTAGGGTGTCTGAATGTCATGTTAAGTAGAGTCTTTTTATGGGTGTGAAGCGCGCCACACTTATGACGAAGTGGCTACGAAATGTTTAGGAAATGTTCCCTTCTTTCACGATTTATGTCGTGCGATGAAAAGTCTCCCTATTCTTCTAATTCATTCTATTCGCGATTGTAGAATCATGGCTCCACGAAAAGTAAATGGTAGGAGGAATGGGAATGGAGATGGCCACGAGGATGGCAACAGAAATAGGCACCAGTAGGCATCACAAGTCCAGGAGCATCATGCACCAGAGCTAGTTGCCCATGCTGAGTTTTGGGCAGCTATTCAGATGCTCGTGCAGGCGTTGACTGCTCAAGTCAATAAGTAGGTTGTTGCACACGTCCCATAAAAGGGCAATGTAGCGGTGGCTCGAGTTAGGGATTTCTTGATAATGAACCCACCAGAGTTTCTCGGGTCAAAAGTAAATGAGGACCCGCATGAGTTCATAGATGAGATCATGAAGATCACCAAGGTCATGGGGGTGAATGGATTTGAGTGTGCGGAGTTAACCCCATATCAGGTGAAAGGGGTCGCACACATCTAGTTTCGTCGATGGAAAGATAGTAGGGCCGCTGGAGCAGGTCCTTTCACTTAGGAAGAGTTCCATGTTGCATTCATAGATCGGTTCTTCCCTGGTGAGATAAGGGAGCTGAAGTCAGCTGAGTTCGTGAATCTGATGCAAGGGAGGTGACGGTATAGGAGTATGCCCTTGAGTTCACTCGCCTATCGAAGCACACCCAAAAGTTAGTGGTTGATCAGAGGGCACGGATGAGCAGGTTCATTCATGGAGTGGTAGACTATTTGGAAAAGGATTGCAGGACCACCATGCTTCAGTAGGATATGGATTTCCCTCGAATAGTCTTGTACGCCCAGTAGATGGAGGCGACATATATGAGAGAGAGAGAGGACAAGAGGGTGAGGACTGATAGTTATGGGTTTTCTCAGCTGAGGTCGGGTGGTGGGCACTGATAGAAGACCCACCAGAGACCTTCATCCCAGTATCTTCAGCATTGAGAATGCCATCAGGCCGAGGCAATATCAGAGGGTGCGAGCATTAGGCTCGAGGGGTCAGAGCAGCAGACCCGCAGATTCTAGTATTCTAGCTTTCTGCAGGTGTGGCCGGGGCCACACAAGTCAGTGTTTAGCAGGTACAGGTGGTTTTTTGGGGGGTGGGAAGCCCGGACACATGCTTAGAGATTTCCTAGAAACAAGGAAAGATCTTGATGGGGCCCAAGGACCAGCTTCTAACTCAACAGTCCCTCCCGCATGCTCAGCACATCAGGGAACATCGACTAGTACAGGAGGCGGTCAATGCCAAAACATATTCTATGCCTTAGCATCCCTCCAGGAGCAAGAGGTCTCCCCGTATGTATTCACTGGTATGTTACGAGTTTTCCATCTTGATGTTTATGCTTTATTAGATCCAGGGGATACCTTCTCATTTGTACACCTTATGTGGCCAGTAGCTTCAGAGTCAGTCCCGAAGTCTTGTCAAAACCTTTCTCAATCTCTACTCCAGTAGGTGATTTATTTATAGCTAGACGGGTGTATAGAGATTGCACGATCTCATTCCTTCAGAAAGTCACCTCAGCAGATTTAATAGAGTTATCCATGACCGATTTCGATGTTATCCTCAGCATGGATTGGCTATTTTCCTGCTATGCCTTAGTTAATTGTAGAACCCGGGCAGTAAAGTTCAAATTTTCGGGAGAGCCAGTCTTGGAATGGAAGGGTAGTTCAGCTATGCCTATAGGTCATTTCATTTCCCGCCTTAAGGACAAAAAATTAATTTCCAAGAGTTGTGTGTACCATCTAGTTAGGGTTAAGGATGCGATGTCTGAGGCCCCGACTATCCATTCTATCCTAGTAGTATGTGAGTATCCAGAGGTCTTTCCTAATGATCTAATGGGAATCCCTCTCGAGCGAGAGATTTATTTTAGTATTGACCTTTTTCCCGACATGCAGCCTATATCTATTCCTCCCTACAGAATGGCTCCAAGTGAGCTAAAGAAATTGAGAGAATAGTTGAAGGACCTACTAGATAAGGGTTTCATTAGATCGAGCAAGGCCCCATGGGGTGCACCAGTTCTCTTTGTCCGAAAGAAAGATGGTTCTCTTTTGCATGTGTATAAGTTATTGGCAATTGAACAAAGTCACCGTCAATAACAGGTATCCTCTACCTAGGATTGATGATTTATTTGATCATCTTTAGGGTGCCAAGTGTTTCTCGAAGATAGATCTTAGATCCGTGCATTACCAGCTCAAAGTCCAGGAGAGTGACATCCCAAAGATAGCCTTCAGGACGCGGTATGGACATTATGAGTTTGTAGTTATGTATTTTGTACTAACGAATGCTCCTACAGTGTTTATGGAGTTGATTAATATGGTGTTCAATCCATACCTAGATATGTTCATGATTGTGTTTATCGATGACATCCTGATATACTGTTGGAGCGAGGAGGAGCATGCCGCTCAATTGAGAGTAGTGCTGCAGAATCTCAAGGATCGCCAATTATATGCCAAATTCAGCAAGTGCGAGTTTTGGTTGAACTCCGCGGCGTTTTTGGCCATGTGGTATCAAGCGAAGGCATAAGGGTGGACTCTTAGAAAATAGAAGCGGTAAAGAATTGGCTAGACCAGTGAATCCTTCAGATATTCGGAGCTTCTTGGGTTTAGCCGGCTACTAACAGAGGTTCGTTGAAGGTTTCTCATCTACTGCAGCACCTTTGACAAAATTGATCTAGAAGAAGGTGAAATTCCAATGGTCAGAGGCTTGTGATAAGAGCTTCCAAGAGTTAAAGACTCGACTACTTCAACACCAATGTTGACTCTACCCGAGGGTACCGATTGGTTCGTAGTCTATTGTGATGCTTTAAGGATCGGACATGGATGTGTATTGATGCAGCATAGGAATGTTATAGCATATGCCTCCAGACAGCTAAAAGTTCATGAGAAGAATTACCTGACCCACAATCTGGAGTTGTCCGCGGTTGTATTCGCGTTGAAGATATGGCAACATTATTTGTATGGGGTCCACGTGGATATGTTTACGAATCATACGAGTTTACAGTATGTGTTTACACAGAAGGATCTCAATCATCAGCAAATGAGGTTGTTGGAGCTACTCAAGGACTATGATATGAGTGTTCTTTACAATCCGAGTAAGGCCAATGTAGTAGCAAACACACTTAGTAGACTCTCTATGCAGAGTGTGTCTCATGTGGATTAGGGAAAGAAGGAGCGGTGAAGGATGTGCATTGACTCTGAAGGTTAGGAGTTAGGTTGGTTGACTCGGCCGATGGCGGTGCTGTTGTACAAAATGGATAAGAACCGTCATTGGTGACTAATGTAAAGTCTAGGCAAGATGAAGACCCAATTTTGGTAAAGTGAAAGGAATCCGTTTAGGACAAAAAGGTAGAGATCTTCTCCAAAGGGGGAGATAGTGTGCTTCAATGCTAGGGTCAGCTATGTGTTCCGTATGTAGATCATTAAAGGAGACGGATGTTGCGCAAGGCTCATGGATCTAGGTATTCTATCCATTTGGTTGCAGCCAAGATGTACCGTGACTTACGGGAAGTCTATTGGTGGAATGGCATGAAGAAGGACATTGAAGAATTTGTAGCTAAGTGTCCAAATTGTCAGCAAGTAAACGTTGAGCACCAGAGATCGGGCGGCGTGTTTCAGGATATCAGTATCCGTACTTGAAGTGGGAAGAAATCAACATGGACTTCATCAATTGGTTACCTCGTACTCATCGGCAATATGACTCCATTTGGTTGGTGGTAGACAAGTTGACCAAGGCCGCTCATTTCCTACTGGTCAAAACCATGAATTCGGTGGAGGACTATGCCAAACTATATAGTCAAGAGCTAGTTCTACTGCATGGAGTGCCCTTGTCCATCATATCAGGCAGAATTACCCAATTTACCTCTCAGTTTTGGAGGTCGTTTCCAAAAGGACTTGGTACTTAGGTTAAGCTTAGTACAACATTTCACCCGCAAATAGATGGTCAAGCGGAGTGGACAATTCAGACTCTCGAGTACATGCTGAGAGCATGCGTGTTGACTCCAAGGGTAGTTGGGATGATCATTGGCCTCTTACCGAGTTCGCGTACAATAACAACTATCATTCTATTATCCAGATGGCACCGTTCGAGGCTCTATATGGGCGGAGATGTAGATCGCTCATTGGTTGGTTTGAGGTTAGTGAGGCGGCAATGATAGGACCATATTTGGTTCATGAGGCTATGGAGAAGGTTCAGTTGATAAGGGATAGGTTAAAAAATTCTCAGAGTCGCCAAAAGTCCTATACCGACGTGAGAAGAAAAGAACTTGAGTTTGAAGTTGATGATTGGGTATTACTGAAGGTGTTTCCCATTAAGGGATTGATGAGGTTCAAACAGAATGGGAAGCTTAGTCCCTGCTATGTTGGCCCCTACCGAATAGTGAAATGAGTTGGTAAGGTGGCATACGAATTGGAGTTGCCCTCAGAATTAGCTTTCGTGCATCCCGTATTCCATGTATTGCTCTTGAATAAGTGTTTAGGTGATCCAGCTCTAGTTTTCCTGGTGGACAGTGTTGGTGTGAAAGATAGCCTTAGTTATAAGGAAGTTTCGGTGGACACACTGGATCGTCAGGTGCGATGTCTAAGGAATAAGGAAGTATCTTTCAGAGAAAGTGTTATGGAGGAATCAGCATGTTGAAGGAGCTAAGTGGGAAGCCAAGGAAGACATGATGGATAGATACCCACATTTATTCTTTACCGACTTAGTTCCAGCCTGAGGAATCAGTTTTTGCTCTAAGACTAGTTAGTTTTTATGTTCAGTTCATGTACCCAAGTTTCTTTTATGTTTATGGATGTATGTGTGATTCGAGAAATCAGTTCAACTATGTAGTTTGAATCGGAGATAGTCATTCCGTCAGTTTTCAGTTTAATGATCAGTATTTGAATATGATGATTGCATTTCTTTGTTTCTATGTATGTTTTCCAACATTCGAGGATGAACGTTCCCAAGGAGGATTTATTGTTATACCCCGGAAGCCCAAAGATCAGACCCAGGAGTTGAAACGGAGAAAACCTTAAAACCTGGCATCAGGCACATAACGGATCATGAGGTGACCCTTGAGAGCATCCCACGAGTTGTGATGTGACTCATGGAGAGGCTCAGGAGTTGGGTTGAAATTTGAGAAATGGAACCCCCACGGACATGACCACAAGTCGAGGTCAGGCCCCACGACTCGTTAGGTCAGTCGTGGGGAGTGGGGAGTGAGAAAAGAGAAGGAAGAGGGCAGTGTACCTAACGGAAGGACCCCACAAGTCGTGGTCAGTCACCACGATTCATGGGGAGGGTCGTGAGTAGCAGGGTAAAATTTTCAATCAAGGATGAGGTAGTGTACATATCGAGTGGTGACCACGACCGTAACAGATCATTATATCACCTGTTAGGAGCCCTAAAGACTTGATAAGCAGTGCACTTGACGGATGACTCCATGAGTCGTGGCCCATGATGACGAGTCGTTAGGTCGCTCTTTGGGACCAGCTGGAAGTTATTTTCTACGAATTTAGTAAGAGCTTTTCTGTAATTCCTAAGTCCCTAAGGCCTAAACAACATCATTTAAGTTATGAATGGTGTCTTTTAAGAGGGTTAGTTAATTTTAGGCCATATTCATTCATGCATGCAAAGGTAGCAGGTTAGAGAGGGTGATCAAGTTTATTCTTCTTCAATTTCTTTTCAATTCCTCTTGGGCAATCAGAGGAGTGTAAGAATCATCCTTAATTAGGTATGTAGGGTTATGAATGGGAGAAATCTTTCACACCCATTTCAAATCCCTCTCTAAATCATGAATTTCTTATGTCTAATCTATGGGGTTTTAACCCAAATGTATGAATTTCCTAAATTCTCTACATGTATGATTTAAATACGTTTCTACTATTGAATTATGAAGCATGGATAAGTTTTATAATATTTTCAATTAAAATCATGTTTCAAGTTTTATGAATTAAAAAGCCCATTGATGAGAAGTTTATGAAAGAAGAGATTTATGATGAATGTATGAGTGTGATGAGATATTATGATGAAAAGCATGTTTTCAAGCTACTAATATTTATAATCATGTTTTAGATGTGAATTGAGTATTTTCAAGCAAGAGAAAGTATTGGGAAATGTCCACATGTTCAAAGTATGATTTATGATTTCGCGAATTAAGCTTACCACATGGTTTTGGAGCGAAGACTCCCAATTGTTTTCAACTTGTGGTATGGTTTGAGTTAAAGTTTCTGATATGCATAATTTCAACTTTGAGATGTATTTGATTAAGAGATTCATCAATAAACGATGTTTAACTTCGTTGAAAAATGATGGAGAGTATATGCATTATTTTGGGAGAAGCGTCTAGCACCGAGTAGGCTAAGGGTCGATCACCCTATGCCTCAGAACTACATGCCAACGTAGGTTATTCATATATATTATTTTAGGACCTCCCTTGTGAGCTATCCCCTATCCCCATTCGGCCATGAGCTTTATTTCGATATCATGGTATCGTCCCTATCCTTAGAAAGGCTTTAGAAGGCTCTACCCACTTGAGTGTGATTGTTGGGACCACATTTATCATTCATGAGATTTATATATCTATACATGTTCTAAAGAAGGTTTTACTCAATGTTCAGCTTTACTTATGATTATCATATTTTATCTTTGGGTTAATCGATTCAGTTATGATGTTATGTTATGTTGAGATCATGATTTTAGAATAATATCATACAAGCCCTACTCTCAGGAGCTTATTTTTTATGATCTACGTGATGCATGTCATTAAATGATTTTATGTATTTAACTGGTTTTACTTACCTTGCATACTCGGTACATTCCACGTGCTGACTGCATACTCTATGTTGTATTGTTTTATGATACAAGACACGACTCTCAAGATCAGCCCTGTTCATAGTCAGTCTTCAGAGTTTGCATCTTACGTTGTTGGTGAGTCATCATCTCCCGAGTACTAGACTTATTCGGATTTCCTTCATGTATTTTTAGTTTCAGCTTTATTGTGTTAGTTGGGGTCTTGTCCCATCAACTCGTCATGTTTAGAGGCTCTTCAGAAAAAGGATGTATTTAGCTTCAGTTTGTGTATTCTGATGTTATGTTTAATTTAGACTTACACTATGATTATCTTGATGACTCTTCACTTTTAGTAATTGAGTTAGATGTATGTTCATGCCATGGGTTGACTTGGAGTCTTTCGGGGCTCCTTGTCCCGTGTTGCAATCCGAGCCTCTGTCCTGGTCATGACAAAAGGCATAAAATCCAACTAATTGACTTGAAAACTAAGCAAGAACACATTGTTAAGAGTCTAGTATAATTACTTTTTTATTTTGTAATATTGAGGCTTCCTTGATTTCATTAGCCATTGTTCTTTCTTTAGAGGCTTATCTTTTTCCGAATCTGGAACAATAAAGTAGCTTAAATGTCGAAGTATGTAGACCTGATGATGGATTGGTAAGCAACATTCTTTAGGGTAGCAGCCTACTTTATTGAGTCATCTTAGGATGCAAATATTATTTTTTACTTAGGTGGTTGTGGCATTTGAGTTAATTGCATGCTTATGCTGATTTTTGAAAACAATGTCTCCCCTCAAAATTTTTGCCGTAGTTGTTCGATGACTGGGTCGTATATCTCCATTTGTGAAATGAAAATATTGGCAATGCACTCTGATGTGTTGTGAGTTTACAACACTTTCGACACTTAAAACTGAGAAAATATCATGGACTTACATATGTTTATACGGATATGAGGTGTTTTTACTTTATTGTTAGGGAAAATAGGTCTTGGAGCAAAAATTTGAAAAATATGTACAAAAGTATAGAAAATCAGCCAAGTACGGATCTCAATACGAGCCATACCTATATTGTACGAGTCGTATTAAGACTCGTGGAAAAGATTAGAAGGCTGGAATAATTCAAAGGCAAAGTTCGACTTTCAGTACAAGCTGTAACTGGAGTCGTGGAAAACATCAGAGAAAATTTGCACAAGAAGTCTCTTGGTACGAGGGGAACCTGCAGATCGTAGAATCTACCTACAACCCACAAAGAGACATGGGGAGCTTCAGTTATTCTTAAATACTCGGTAGAGCTCAAGATGTAACAAGCAGTTACGAGTCGTAGGAGCAAGGTATAAGGCGTAGCACAACACTCGTACAAACTTCAGAAGATGCCAAAGTTCTCAGAGCCAAGAGACGAATGTATTCTACAACACGTAGGATCATGGTATGAGTCGTACCAGTTTCCAACACTTAGTCAATTCTACAACAACCAAGTAATGTACGAGAGCAAGGTACGACCTATACAATCTTGTTGCGGGTCGTATGACAAGTTGTAGGACAAGTCGGTGCCAGATATGAAAATTTTCCTGTTAGCTGAGGAAAAGGTTTATAATGTATGTATAAACACCTTTTATGTTTTTTAAATAAAAAAAGACGATCAATTGATGTGAGATTAAATTGAGAGAAGGTTCTTAGTTAATTGTTTCTTAATTACTATCATGTTTTAGAGAGCAATTCTTGAGATCAAGACTTTGTTTTCTCAATTGTTCTTGATTTTGTTCATCAATATTCATAACAGGTTTTCTTCCAATTATTATTGTAAGTATTCAATTATGTGTTTGTCTATGAATACTAATTTCAATCTTACAATCATAGGAGGCTAAAACCTCCACAACTAGGATTGTGGGAATTATAATGGATTAACGAAATAGGGTTAGACAAAGTGAATCGAAACCAATGCTAAACGCTTGTATTGTATTCTCTTCATTTGAAATATTTCTTCATGGTGCGAAACGTTAGGACTTGCCCAAATTTTTTACTTACTATAACCTAGAGAAGTAGCAATGAGGAAAAGAGAACTACAACAAAGCCTTAATTTTTATAATCATTGTATGACTTGAGCGGTGGCCACAGGAAAGTTAATTTTGAACATATTAATAATGGTTAGTTTTAAATCACCCATGAGACCCGACCCGGTGATTGAGTATAGTCATCTAATAGGGTCGAACCAGTCATTTAGATAATCCCTAGTTATCAGTTCTACAAGTAAGCATTGGGATTG
>JACEIK010008258.1:0-15512 GCA_018107945.1 Datura stramonium
ATACACAAATTTTACAATTAATTACCCTTATACATAAAAACAATGTTGTTAAAAGCGCTCGTAGCTAGCCGGACTTTTTTCTCTTTAATTTAATTGAATTTGGTTTATTTATTTGTGCTCTCTATTATTCTCTATTTTCTGTCTTCAGTAGGAATTTTTTTCATGTGTTCTCTATTTTTCAGTAATTTTTAATGAAAATTCTTGTTTCTCCTAATCTTAACAACAATTTTAAATTGCATAATCCAATCAAAGGAGAGTACAACTAGGGATAATGAAAGAAAGATAGTGAGATAGACAGGAACTCAATTAGATGTGTGTTCCATAATAAGATTATCCAAGGGTGAATTTATCATCACAAACAACATGTCGTTGATGGTAATAGTAAGGTCACATCTTGTCCAAGATGCTTGGAATATGTGATGGAAGAGTTAACAAAAAATTCCCTTTAATTATTATTTTATTATTTCATACCCCCTAATTTTAAAAATAGATATTTAATAGCTTATGTTATGGATGTATGATTTTGAAATACATGTGTATATCCGCAACAAAGTCATTATCGAGGTGTTTAGTATAATTTAAACATAAAATAATGTCGGACTTGTTTGAAAGGCCTGAAACATGTGCTCTATGCTGCATCATCTTATGGGGATTATCAATAAATATTTGATAACATTGCAAAATTTCTTTTCTTTTGTTAAAGATAAGTGTGCTTTGATATCAAGGTCGTTTATGTGTTCCAACTGTCGATGATTTGAGAGAGAAGATGTTGAAAGATGCTCATGGTTATTGATATTCTATCCTCCCAGGTGCCACTAAGATATACCGTGATCTACGGGAGGCCTATTGGTGGAATGGCATGAAGAAGGACATAGCAGAGTTTGTGGCTAAGTGTTCGAATTGTCAACAAGTAACCATTGAGCATCACTTTCCTAGGGGTATGCTACTAGATATTAGTATCCCTACTTAGAAGTGGGAAGAAATGAATATGTACTTCATCATAGAGTTTCCTTGTACTCACCGACATTATGACTCTATATGGGTGATAGTAGATAGGCTGATGAAAGAAACATATTTCTTACCTGTCAAAACTACCAATTCAACGGAGGACTATGCTAGATTGTACATTAGAGTGTTAGTCCAATTGCATGGAGTTCCATTATCCATCATCTCAGATAGAGGTACTCAGCTTACCTCATAGTTTTGGAGATCATTCCAGAAGGGACTAGGTACTCATATCAAGCTTAGCACGACTTTTCACCCGAAAATAGATGGTCAGGCTGAGTGAACTATCAGACTCTTGAGGATATATTGAGAGCATGCCTGATTGAATTCAGGGGTAGTTGGAATGGCCATTTACCTCTCATCGAGTTTTCTTATAACAACAGTTACTACTCCAACATTTAGATGGCTCCGTTTGAGGCTCTCTATGGGTAGAGGTGTAGATCGCTTATTGGTTGGTTCGAGTTAGGTGAGATTACATTGTTAGGGACATATTCAGTTCATAAGGCCATGGAGAAGGTTCAGCTTATTAGAGATAGCTTCAGTGAAAGTCTTGTAGAGAAATCAGCTTATTGAGGTAACTATGTGGCAGACCGAAGTAGATATGATGACTAAATACCCACATTTATTCCTTTCTAGTTTCATTCTAGCTTGAGTGTAATACCCCAGAAGTTCCTAAGACTATACTCGAGAATTTGAAATGTGAAGCAGCAGAAAAATCTGATATTTTACTCAGAACGACTCATGGTACGAGTTGTTGGAGGCTCTAAAAACATATTGGAGACACTCGTGGTCAAGTTCTACAAAAGTAGACTCATAGGTAATGGGTCCGTGGTACGACCCATAGGAAGATGTAACGAGTCATAGGTTGGGGTCGTTGGTTATCACCAGGGTACCAAGGATGGATAGTACGAGTCATAGTACAACTCATTGTGAGGAACAACGATTGTTGGTAAGTGCCCATGTAAAGGAGTAGGAAAATCCCCCAGTTGAGGTAAAAGATGGAACCCACGACTCGTTGGATGAAGGTATGAATTGTGGTGTGACTAGTGGAAAGTCTAGATACAGGTTCTTTAGAGGAAGTAACAGGAGGATAAAACGGATTGTTGTTTGAAGTAACGACCTGTCCTCTCGAGTTGTGGTATCAGGATCTAAGAAGTTATGAAATGATGGAGGAAGTAACGGATGGATACCACGAATCATGGTATCAAGGTATGACCCGTGGTAATCAAGTCGTTGTCACTAGCAGTGGAGAAATTCCAGACATTTCATTAAAGTTATTTTCATAATTTCTAAGCCTAAAGTCCTAAACTACGTCATTTTAAGCTCAGTTAGAAGGGTTTTAAGAATGTTAAACCTATCCTAGGCCTTACCATTCCATGCAAGCAAATTAGAGTTCTTCCTTGGAGATCAAGATTTAAGAATTCCCCAATTTCTCTCCAATTTCCTTTGGGCTTTCAAGAGGAAGTGTAAATCAGATTTACCCAGCTATGTGAGGCTATGAATGGCAGTTCCTTTCACTCTCATTCTCTAAATTCTTCTCAATTTCATGGATTTCAATTCTAGATTCCAATTCTAGATTCCAATTCATGATCTTATGGGGTTATTCCAATTCTTATGAAATTCTCTATGATCTATCTATAGGTCAATTTCCTTTATGTATCAAATCATGTTTTATGATCCATGGGCATATTTTATAGATATTTTAATTTATTATTAATTTATAGTTTCACATTTTACTTAAATTATGCCTAATTATGCAAGTTTCACGAAAACTAAAGTTGTGATTCTATTATGATCTTGATCTTACTAAGTCTAAATTATGATTTATGATTCATGTTATGATGTCTCTTCAAGTACTCTTCATGGATTTGTGAATATAAAGTATATAAATTTTTACAAGTATGCATGCTTTTCATGACTTATGGATTTATGACTCTTGGCCAATTCATAGGCCCTTATTCATGACTAATCATGTATTTCAAGTGGGATCCATCATGTTATTATTTTATTTGGCCATGAACTTCATGAATGATTTTACGATTACTATATGAGCCCTCACGTGCATGTTTTGAGAGCAATGTCTAGCACCGAGTAGACCCGACATTTAGGTAACCCCGTGGTCTCAAAACTACGTGCCACCGTAGATATNTATCATGATGGCGTTGATTAAGACAAGTCCTCCCATTATTCCTCATTATTTATGCATGGTTATGTTTATGTTGCTTTGGCTCAAGTTATGTTATAATGTTTTCTCTTATGACTATAATTATGATTGGTTTACGAATAGTTTGAAAACCTTGAGCCCTTATGCTTACATTATGATATTTACTTTATGATTGTGTTTTCCTAATATTATGAACTCTTAAGTATTTTAACTGTCTACTTTTACTTACGTTGCATACTCATTATATTTCAAGTACTGATCGCATACTCTATGCTGTATCATTTCACGATACAGGCTCGAACATTCAGGTTCAATCCCGTCGTTAGCCTGATCCTCAGAGTTTGCATCCCTCAGCTAGAGTTGGTGAATCCTCATCCTTCTAGAACCCTTTAATCATCTTATGTTCAGTATTTTCAGCTTCATTCTTTAGTGAATTAGTTGGGGTCTTGTCTCATCAACTCATCAATATCTAGAGGCTTATCAGACATAGTGTGTATTCAGCTTCAGAATTGTGTTATGTATTTAGATGTTCGGATGTTATAATATTTTAAGACATCCGCTAAAATTTACGTTAGACTTCAGCATTATTACGTTGACTTTTTGGTATCATGTTCATGCTATGGGTTGACTTGGAGTATCTCGGGGTTCTTCATCCCGTGTCTCGATCCGGGTCTATGTTTAGGTCATAACAAACTTTGTATTAGAGCCTTAGGTTTTGAAGTGTCCTAGGATTTCTAGAAGCTGCGTTAAGTAGAGTCCTTTTTCATGGGTGTGAAGCGCGCCACACTTATGACGAAGAGGCTACGAAATATTTTGGAAACTTCCCATTTTTCATGATCTATTTCGTGCGATGAAACATCTCTCTGTCCTTCTAACTCGTGCTATATGCGTTTGCAAAATCATTCCTCCTCGGCGAGTTAACGGAAGAAGGAACGGAAATGAAAATGTCTATGAGAATTGAAATGGGGATGGACACCAACAGGCCCAACCAGCCCCCGAGGACCATGTGCTCGAGCAGGTTGCCATGCAGAGTTTAGGGAAACCATTCAGATGTTGGAATAGGAATTGACCACCCAGGTCAACCAACAGGCGGTAGCACATATACCTGAAAATGGGAATGCGGCAACAACAAGAGTCAGATATTTTCTGAGGATGAACCCTCCGGAGTTTTTCAGATCGAAGGTAGGCGAGGATCCGAATAAGTTTATTGATGAAGTTCTGAAGATCACCCAGATCATGGGGATGACTGGGGAGGAGTGTGTAGATCTAGCCTTATATCAGTTGAAAGGGGTTGCGCATATCTGGTTTAGGTAATGGAAGGATAGCAGGACAGCTGGAGTGGGCCCCATTGGTTGGGATGAGTTCCATATCGCATTTCTGGATTGATTCTTTCCCCGAGAGATGAGGGAAATAAAAGCAGCTGAGTTTATGAACCTGAAGTAGAATGATATGATAGTCCAGGAGTATGCTTTAGAGTTCACCCGCTTGTCCAAGTATGCATAAGAGATGGTGGCTGATTAGAAAGCTCGGGTGAGCTGGTTTGTGCATGGAGTAGCAGACTACCTGGTCAAGGATTGTAGCACCACTATTCTTCATCAGGACATTCAATTTCCTCGATTGGCTTTGTACGCCCAGCACATGAAGGATGTGCATTTGAGAGAGAGGGACACCAAGAGGGCCAGGACAGACAGTTATGGGTTCTACCAGTAGAGATCGGGAGACAGACATCGTGTAATGCCTTGAAACTCAAGGACTAGATCTGGGACTTAAACTAGAGAAAAACTAGGAAATCTGCTACAGGTCACAGAACGAGTTGTTTTGTGACCCGTGGGGAGTGACCACGAGTCGTTAGGCGACTTGTGGTGAGACCTTGGTGTTTATTTTGAAATTTTGGTATTTGGGGTGACCACGGGTGTGACCATGAGTCGTGGTCCACCCCACGAGTCGTGAGGTGACCCGTGGTCAAGAGTAATGTGATGACTAGGAGAATTTTGACAGTGAACTTCATGATTGGTCACCACGAGTCGTGGGGCACACCACGAGTCGTGGTGTCCCTCATGGTGACCAATAGGGAGATCCTGGGTATTGGACCCATCGACCGTGATCACGAGTCGTAGTCTCTGGGCACGAGTAGTAGGATCCTCCGTGGGGGGACTAGCAATTAGTTTTCCTGCGAATTTCCAAGGGCCAGTAATTTCCTACCTTCCTAAACTTGAAATTACGTCGCTTTAGTCATAATTTCAGACTTATTAGTGGGGATAAATGATTTCTTTCCTCATTCCCCAGTCAAATCTGCAGAAAAGCAGATCGTAGAAATTTTCTCTCAAAGCACTTCAGAGAAGGAAATAGGGCAAACATTTTCTCCTCGATTCTAAAGCAATTCTTTGAGTTTCTTCGTCACGTATGTGGGAATTCAACAAGGGGACAATTTTTCCCTTGTTTCTACCAAACCCTTCTCTAATTTCTTTATGAATCCTAGACTCGAGTTTTGAACTTGAAGGGAATAAATGTTAATTTTCTTGGAATTCACATAGCATGATATTCATGATTATTTTAGACATGATTTCCTTCAGTTCATAATTAAATTGATGTTATTCCCTTAAAGGTGAATTCTAGCCCTATAGATTTTCAAATGTCCAGAAATTCCTGATAATGTCTTATTTAATCCATGTGTAATCATCACGTATATTGTTTATGTGTATTTTCCCATTAGCTAATGATAACATTGATGCTCATCCTTGGATGGTAGAACAGTCCAGAAATTTTACTGAAAAGATAAATCTTGATATTATGTTGATTATACCAGTGAAGTGAATTCCCTTACTATTTTACATGCTAAATTCTCATTCAGTTACATGATTGACTATCCTTAGTGAACATATGAAATTTCTCAGTGTCAGTGAGAAACGTCAACTGATTAGTTTGACTACAGAAACTTCTGAGGTGTCAGTATCACCTCCTAGTTATCAGAATCAGATTTAGAATTAAGTTTAGTGGTCCACAGGAGGCCATGATACTTTAGACATATAGCTCTGACTAGCCTCAGGACCCCAGTTCGTATTTCAATTTGTTCTCAAATGGTTATGATGCTTCTAGATAAGCAGCTCTGACCAGTCTAGAACCTAGTTTCAGAATTTGGTCTATTAAGACTCTCAAGGTACTTTCAGATATATATCCTTGACGAGTATTGGGCCCCAGTTTAGAGCTATCAGCTTAGTATTCAGACTAGGTTATCTAGCAGGAGTAAGACTTAGCACTGAGCGGAATGGGGTTGCATCCACCCAAGTTCCTAGAGCTACGTTGCTACTGTAGGTTTTAGTATTTATTGGCCTGATTAGCCCTCAACTTTTGTGATCACCCAGTTCATGCCTTTATACCCTAGCAAGGTATATTGGGTCCTATCGATGGGGTGTATACATCGGAATCCACGTTTAGCTCACGTGGTTACATGTCGATTATGGAGTCTCCCATGATTCAGTCCAGTATATTCTCAGTCCAGTTCAGTTCAGATCAGTATACTAAACCTAGAACATGTTTTGACAATTATACAGGCTCTTCTAGACCATCTCAGTACTTTAGTGTTTCAGCTCAGCAGTTTTAGTTGGTCATGCATGTTTTATTGTCAGTTCAGCATTTCTTTACAATTTATTCTATTGTATTGTGTTCCTTTCACTTATTGAGTACATTCAAAGTACTAATGCATACTTTTATGCTATATCGTTTTATGATCCAGATGCAGGATCACAATCTCAGCTTCATTAGCCAACTACTCCTCGAAGACCTCAGCTTACGAGTCAGTGACTCCTCATCCTTCGAGGACAAAGATTTCTTGCCTAAGCTATTTTTATTTTGATTAGGAGTTAGCTAGGGGTCTGTCCCAGTAGCTCATCAGACTTAGTGGCTTTCAGACTTAGTGGCTTTCAGACTTAGATTCATTTTCAAATTCAGATTAGTTTCTTTCTTTCAGTCTAGTAGTTGGTTCTAATGTTTTCATTATTATAAACCAACTTTATTTGTATTTATTTATTTATATAACTACTTTATACTTCTATTGTATGTACTTCCATGTTACTTAGAATGTTAGTGTAAGATAAACCAGGGGTTGACTTGGGGTGACTTGTGGCTTCAAGTATCGTGTCTCGTCTAGGGTGTAAACTCGGGGCATGACAAACTTGGTATCAGAGCACTAGGTTTAGAGTATCCTCTGATTTCTGAAAGCCGCATCGAGTAGCGTCCTCTAAATGGGTGTGAAGCGCGCCACACTTATGATGGAGAGGCTATGAGATGTCATTAGGAAACTTCCCTTTATTTCATACTCCTTATCGTGCATTGAGATTTAGTTCCAAAAATCAGTCTCCTAACTCGTGCTCTGCTTCATTTCAGTGAACTTTGCCTCCACGATGTGGAAATGAAAGAAGGGAAAAAAATGCCCAACGGACTACTCCAACCAGGTGAACCAGTAGGTGGTTCTAATTAATAACAATGGGTCCACAGCAGCTGCTAAGGTGGGGGACTTCACCTGAATGAACCCTCAATTATTTCAGGGATCTAAGGTGAGGGAGGACCCCCAAGAGTTCGTAGATGAGATTAGGAAGATTACCCGTATTATGAGTGTTAGCTCCTCCGAGAGTGCTGACCTGGCTTCCTACTAGCTAAAAGGGGTAAGCCAGGTATGTTATGACCAGTGGAAGGAGGGTGACCAGCGGGAGTAGGACTAGTGGAGTGGGAGGAGTTCAACACAGCCTTTTTGGATAGATTTTTCCCTAGGGATCTTAGGGAGGCCATGGCTGCAGAGTTCATGAAGCTGAGATAGGGAAAAAGAACCATGGAAGAGTATGCTTTGGGGTTTACCAAGTTTTCCAAATAGGATCCAGAGATGGTGGCAGAGCCAAGGGCTCGCATGCTAAAATTCGTGAATGGGGTGTCAAACCTGGTTCTCAAAGAGTGCAGAACAATGATGTTGATCAAGGATATCGACCTCTCCAGTTTGGTTGCTTATTCCCACCAGATTGAAGCCGAAAAACTGAGGGACATGGAGAGAAAGAATAAGCATCCAAGGACTTTCCAGTTGGATCATGGCCACCAGAGGTCAAGCGATAGCAACCGCCCATAGCAGCAACAGTAGAAGGCTCCAACGCCCTCAGCCAACGCCCCTACCTTTCGGTCCCGCCAAGACCGGAGGGGTGGAGAATCTGGCTCTCTAACTCAGAGCTACAGTTCTGGGAACAGATACCCAGCTTGCCCAAGTGCGGCAAGAACCACCCGGGAGAGTGTCTTCAGGTCGAGAGGGCTGTTTTGGTTGTGGACAGCTCGGACATTGGCTTAAGGAATACCAGTCAGCAAGACGAGGGGGATCACAATCCACCACCTCAGCAGCTCCAGCTGGCCGACTAGATTAACATGCTTCCATATCAGGTGCAGAGGGCAGTTAACCCCAAAACCATTTTTGTGCATTATCATCTTGTCAGGATTAGGAGAACTCACCAAATGTAGTCACGAGTATGTTATGTATTTTCCACCTGGATGTATATTCTCTGCTTCATCCAGGGTCCAAAATATCATTCGTGACTCCCTACATAGAAGTTCAATTCAATATCAGTCCAGAAGTACTATTAGAACCTTTCTCAGTTTCTACCCAGTTGGCGAGTTAGTTAGAGCCTGCCGGGTGTATAGAAACTGTCCGATCTCAGTCTGCGATAAATTCATTCCAGCTGACCTCGTATAGTTAGACATTGTCTACTTCGACCTCATTCTTGGCATTGATTGGCTACACTCTAGTTATGCCTCAGTAAACTATAGAACTAGGGTCGTCAGGTTTCAGTTCCCTAATGAACCAACTCTACAATGGTCGGGCAGTACTTCAGCGCCGAAGGGTAGGTTTATTTCCTACCTTAAGGCCGGGAAACTAATTTCTAAAGGAAGTATTTATCATCTAGTTCGGGTCAAGGGTTCCAATTCTGAGACCCCAAATATCCAGTCAGTCCCTATTGTCAGAGAGTTTCTAGATGTGCTCCCCGAAGATCTTCCCAGAGTCCCTCCTGAACAGGAAATTGACTTCGGCATAGACCTTATTCCAGATACTCAGCCCATCTCCATCCCTCCTTACAGAATGGCTCCATCTGAACTGAAGTAGTTGAAGGAGTAGCTAAAAGATCTTCTTGATAAAGGTTTTATCAGACTTAGCATCTCTCCCTGGAGTGCTCCAGTTCTATTCGTGCGAAAGAAAGAAGGTACCCTCAGAATGTGCATCGACTACCGTCAGTTGAACAAGGTCACAGTCAAGAATAGATATCCCCTACCCAGGATTGATGACTTGTTCGTCAAACTTCAGGGAGCCCGCTGTTTCTCCAAAATAGATCTCAGGTCGGGGTATCATCAGCTAAGAGTCAGAGAGTGTGACATACCGAAAACAACTTTCAGGATTTGGTATGGTCACTTTGAGTTCGTGGTTATGTCCTTTGGACTAACAAATTCCCCTGCAACCTTTATGGACCTGATGAACAGAGTCTTCAAGTAGTATCTAGACATGTTCATTGTCATATTCATCGATGACATTCTGGTATACTCCAGAAATGAGGAATAGCATGCTAATCACCTAAGAATAGTTCTTCAGACACTCAGAGACCGCCAGCTATCTGCCAAGTTTAGCAAGTGTGAATTCTAGTTGAAGTTAATGACTTTCCTAGGATATGTGGTCTCGGGTGAAGGTATTCAGGTTGATCCTCAAAAGATAGAAGCAATGAAAGACTGGCCCAGACAAACCTCCCCAACCGAAATCAGAAGTTTCATGGGTTTGGACGGTTACTACCGACGCTTTGTAAAGGGATTTTCTTCTATAACATCTCCACTAACTAGGCTGACTCAGAAGAAGGTGAAGTTCCAGTGATCAGATGTGTGTGAGAAGAGTTTCCAGGAGTTAAAAACCTGACTCACTACTGCTCCAGTATTGACTCTACCAGAAGGATCGGATGGATTTGTAATTTATTGCGACGCTTCCAGAGTCGGACTCAGTTGCGTTCTGATGCAACGGGACAAAGTGATAGTCTACGCCTCAAGGAAGCTCACAGTTCATTAGAAGAACTATCCAACTCATGACTTGGAATTGGCAGCGGTAGTATTTTCATTTAAAATATGGAGGCATTAACTATATGGGGCTCACGTTGATGTTTTCACTGACCACAAAAGCCTTCAATACGTATTCAGTCAGAAGTACCTGAATCTTCGCCAGAGAAGGTAGTTGGAACTCCTAAAGGATTATGACATGAGTGTGCTATATCACTTGGGAAAAGCCAATGTGGCGGCTGATATCCTAAGCAGAGTGTCCATGGGTAGCGTGGCTCATATTGAGGAAGGCAAAAAGGAGTTGGCAAAGGATATTCACAGGCTAGCTCGGTTAGGGGTGCAGTTGGTTAACTCAGCTGAGGGTGGAGTGGTGATGTAAAGCAGTTCAGACTCTTCCTTGGTTGTGGAAGTTAATTCCAAACAGGATGAAGATCCCATCCTTATTAAACTCAAGGAAGCGGTTCTCAGAAAGGAGGTTGAGGCTTTCTCCAAAGGGAGAAATGGTGTGCTCCGTTATCAGGGCAGATTGTGTGTACCAGATGTTGGTGACCTGAGACAGTAGATATTGACTGAAGCACACAGCTTGAGATACTCTATCCACCCTGTTGTTACTAAAATATACCGCAATTTGCGAGATATTTACTGGTGGAACGCCATGAAGAAAGACATTATTGAATTTGTAGCCAAGTGCCCGAACTGCCATCAAGTCAAGGTAGAGCATCAAATACAGGGAGGTATGACCCAAGATATCGGCATACCAACGTGGAAGTTGGAAGAAATAAATATGGACTTTATTACGGGACTACCTCGAACTCGCCGGCAACATGATTACATATGGGTGGTTGTAGATCGGATGACTAAGTCAGCACATTTCCACCCAGTTAAAATGACGGATTCAGCTGAGGACTATGCTAGAATTTATGTCCGGGAGTTGTTCAGGCTTCATGGGGTGCCATTATCCATCATTTCAAACAGAGGTACCCAGTTCACCACACATTTTTGGAAGTCTTTTCAGAAGGGACTTGGCACCCAAGTCAAGCTCAGCACAAGTTTTCACCCACAGATAGATGGGCAAGCTGAGTGGACTATTCATACCCTAGAGGATATGTTGAGAGCGTGCACCATTGATTTCAAGGGCAGTTGGGATGACCATTTGCCTCTTATCGAGTTTGCGTACAACAATAGCTACCACTCTAGTATCCAGATGGCCTCGTTTGAGGCATTGTATGGTAGGAGGTGCAGATCTCCTATAGGGTGGTTTGAAGTGGGTGAAGCTACAATAATCGGCCCAAACTCAGTTCATGAATCTATGCAGAAGGTACAACTCATGAAAGAGAGATTGAAAACAGCTTAGAGCTGTCAGAAATCCGATGCTGATGTGAGGAGAAGAGAATTAGAGTTTGTTATAAATAACTGGGTCTATCTGAAAATTTCACCCATGAAAGGGGTGATAAGGTTTGGAAAGAAGGGGAAGCTCAGTCCGAGATATGTGGGACCTTATAGAATTCTGAGGCGAATCGGCAAAGTAGCCTATGAGCTGGAATACCCTCAAAGTTGGCTTCTGTATACCAGGTATTCCATATGTCATTATTTAAGAAATGAATTGGTGATCCAACCTCAATTGTGTCATTGGACAGTATAGAAATAAACGATAGTCTCTCATATAAGGAGGTCCCAATCTAGATCCTTGACCGCGAGGTTCGTACGCTGAGAAACAAGGAGGTAGCCGCAATCAAGGTCTTATGGAGAAATAAGCAGGTGGAAGGAGCTACGTGGGAGGCCGAGGCAGATATGATGGCCATATACCCACACTTATTCTCTATCGGCTCAGTCACAACATGAGATATCAGTCCCGCCCTAGAACACAATTTAGTTTTCATGTTCAATTCATGTGTTCAAGTCTCTTTTGTGTTTATGGTTGTATGTAAGAAAAGTGAATTCAGTTCAACCATATAGTTTGAATCGAAGGTATTCATTCTATCAGTTTTTAATTTAATGATCAATATTTGAATATTATCATTGCATCTATCTACTTTCCTATGTGTTCTCTAACATTCAAGGACGAACGTTCCCAAGGGGGAGATATTGTAATTCCTCGAAAACTCAAGCACTAGACCCGGGAGTTAAACTAGAGAAAAACAGGGAAATCTTCTCCAGGTCACAGAACGAGTCATTTTGTGGCCCGTGGGGAGTGAGCACGAGTCGTTAGGTGACTCGTGGTAAGACTTAGGGGTTTATTTCGAAAATTTTGGTATTTGGGGTGATCACGGGTGTGACCACGAGTCGTGGTCCACCCCACGAGTCGTAAGGTGACCCGTGGTCAAGAGTTATGTGAAGACTAGGAGAATTTTGACTATGAACTTCACGATTGGTCTCCACTAGTCGTGGTTTCCCTCGTGGTGACAAATAGGGGGATCCTGGGTAGTGGACCCAATGAACGTGACCACGAGTCGTGGTCTCTAGGCACGAGTCGTAGGGTCCTCCGTGGGGGGACTAGCAGTTAGTTTTTCTGCGAATTTTTGAGGGCCTTTCAGTAATTTTCTACCTTCCTAAACTTGAAACTACTTCGTTTTAGTCATAATTTTCAGAGTTATTAGTGGGGGTAAATGGTTTCTTTCCTTATTCCCCACTCAAATCTTCAGAAAAGCATATCATAGAATGTTTCTCTTAAAGCACTTTTGAGCAGGAACTAGGGAAAATCTTTTCTCCTCGATTCTCAAGAAAATTCTTTGGGTTCCTTCATTAGGTATGTGGGAATTCAACAAGGCGACAATTCTTCCCTTGTGTCTCTCGAAACCCTTCTCTAATTTCTTTGTGAATTCTAGACCTAAGTTTCGAACTTGAAGGGTATAAATGTTAATTTTCTTGGAATTCACATAGCATGATATTCATGATTATTTTATATGTGATTTTCATTAGTTGATGAATAAATTGATGTTATTCCCTTAAAAGTGAATTCTAGCCCTGTAGATTTTCGAATGTTGAGAAACTCCTGATAATGTCTTGTTTAATCCATGTGTAATCCCTATATTGATTATGGGTATTTTCCCACCAGCTGATGATAGCATTGAGGCTTATCTTTGTGTATTAATTTTAGCCCTAGTTCTTGAGGGTAGATCAGACCAAAATTTTTACTAAAATGACAAATCTTGATATTCTCTTGATTATACCAGTGCAGTGAATTCCCTTACTATTTTACATGTTAATTCACAGTCAGTTACATGATTGTCTATCCTTAGTTAAAATATGAAATTTCTCAGTGTTAGTAAAAACGTTAGCTGATCAGTTTGACTATAGAAACTCCAGAGGTGTCAGTATCACCTCCCAGTAAGCAGAATCAGATTAAGAATTTAGTTTGGTGGTCCCCTAGGCGGTCATGATACTTTAGACATATGGCTCTGACAAGCCTCAGGACACCAGTTCAGATTTCAGTTTGTTCTTAAACGTTTATGACACTTTTAGATAAGTAGCTCTTACTAGTCTAGAACCTAGTTTCAGAATCTGGTCCGTTAAGACTCTCAGGGTACTTTCAGAAATGTATCCCTGATGAGTCTCGAGCCCCAGTTTTGAGCTATCAGCTTAGTATTCAGATTAGGTTATCTAGTGCGACTAGGACTTAGCACCGAGCGGACTGGGGTTCTAGTGCACCCAGGTTCCTAGAACTACGTTGCCAACATATGTTTTAGTATTTATTGTCCTGATTGGCCCAAAATATTTGTGATCATCCAGTTCATGCCTTTATACCCTAGTAAGGTATATTGGATCCTACCGATGGGGTGTATACATCAGACTCCACATTTAGATCACGTGGTTACATGTTGGTTATAGACTCTCCCACTAGTCAGTACAGTATAGTCTCAGTCCAGTTCAGTTCAGATTAGTATCCTAGACCTAGAACATGTTTTGACCATCAGACAGGGTCTTCTAGACCATCTCAGTACTTCAGTGTTTTAGCTCAGCAGTTTTAGTTGGTCATTGCATGTTTTATTGTTAGTTCAGCATTTCCTTACGATTTATTCTATTGTATTATGTTCATCTAACTTTCTCAGTATATTCAAAGTACTGATGCATACTTTTATGTTGTATAATTTTATGATACTACTTTAGGATCATAGTCTAAGCTTCGTTAGCCGACTATTCCTCGAAGACCTCAGCTTTACGAGTCGGTGAGTCCCCATCCTCCGCGGTCAAATATTTCTTTCCTGAGCTATGATTCCATTCCTTTTTATTTTGATTAGGAGTTAGCTGGGAGTCTGTCCCGGTAACTCATTAGACTTAGTGGCTTTCAGACGTAGATTTATTTTCAGATTTAGATTGCTTTCTTTCTTTCAGACTAGTAGTTGGTTCTAATGTTTCAGTATTATAAACCAACTTTATTTTTATTTATTTATTTATATACCTACTTTATACATCCGTTGTATGTACTTCCATGTTACTCAGAATGTTAGTGTAAGATAAACCAAGGGTTGACTTGGGGTCACTTGTGGCTTCAAGTACCGTGTCCCATCCAGAGTGTAAACTCGAGGCATGACATCGCCAACAATCTCATCAGAGTTCATTGGCTCCAGCACCATCATTAGCCACTGCTCCATATACATTGTAAGGTGACCAGAAAAGTAGAGCATCAGGTTTGAGGGGACAGAGGAGCATACAGGCAGAGCGTACCTATCTGATCTGTGAAAAGTGTGTAAAGAATCATTGGGGAGTGCTTGATTAGGTCAGATATCTAATTTTGGGTGTGGTAGACCTCGGCACAGGCATTGGGAGTGTCATTTGGCTAAACAGGGTTATGGTAGAGGTCGTGCTCAGGGTACCATCTCAGCAGCAGCACCAACACGCCCAAATTAGAAGGGTGCGTCTACTAGTGTAGGTGGTGGCCAGCGCCAGAACAGGTTTTATGCCCTTGCATCTCGACAGGAGTAGGAGACTTTACCAAATATGGTCGCTGGTATGTGATGAGTATTCCACCTTGATGTACATGAATTGTTGGATCCAGGGGCTACTTTATCTTTTGTGATGCCCTATGTTGTTAGTAGTTTTGGAGTCTGTCCTGAAATCCTATCAGAACCCTTCTCGATCTCTACTCTAGTAGGTGATTCAGTTATAGCTCGACGGGTATATAGAAATTATCCTATCATAGTCCTTCACAAAGTCACCTCAGTAGATTTAGTAAAGCTAGCCATGACAGATTTTGATGTTATCTTTGGCATGGATAGGCTACATGCATGTTATGCCTTAGTAAATTATAGAATCCGCGTGGTAGCCAGTCCTAGAGTGGAAG
>JACEIK010008258.1:26039-39861 GCA_018107945.1 Datura stramonium
GTTGATAGTATGACTTTATTTGTGTGGTTGTGGATAGGTTGACTAAAGAAGCTCATTTCCTACCGATCAAAACTATCGATTTAGCGGAGGATAATGCTAAGTAGTACATTCGGGGGTTATTTCGATTTCATGAAGTTCCCTTGTCCATCATATCAGATAGAGGTACTTAGTTTACCTCACATTTTTTAGATCATTTCAGAAGAGACTTGGTACCCAGGTCAAGCTTAGCACAACATTCCACCCGCAAACAGATGGTCAGGCTAAGTGGACCTTTCAGACTCTTGAGGACATTTTGAGAGCATGTGTGATTGATTTCGAAGGTTGTTGGGATGCCCATTTACCTCTCATTGAGTTTTCATATAATAACAGCTACCATTCCATCATTCAAATGGGTCTGTTTGAGGCTCTTTATGGGCGGAGATGTAGATCTTCTATTTGTCAGTTTGAATTTGGTGAAGCTTCTTTGATAGGACCAGATTTAATCCATGAGGATACGGAGAAGGTTCAACTTATAAGGGAGAGGTTGAAAACAGCTAAAAGTCATCAAAAGTCCTATGCGGATTTGAGGAGGAGAGAGCTTGAGTTTGAAGTTGATGATTGGGTGTTTTTGAAGGTATCTACCATGAAGGGAGTGATGATATTTGTAAAGAAAAGAAAACTTAGTTCCCGTTATGTTAGTCCGTATTGGATTTTGAGACGGGTTGGTAAGGTAGCGTATGAGTTGGAGTTGGCCTCAGAATTGGCCTTAGTGCATCCGGTGATTCATGTGTCGCTTTTGAAAAAGTGCACAGGTGATTCGGCTTTGGTTGTTCTGGTGGAGAGCATAGGTGTGAAGGATAGCCATAGCTACGAAGAGGTTCCGGTGGAAATACTTGATTGTCAGGTTCGGAAGTTAAGAAATAAGGAATTAGCTTCAGTAAAGGTTTTGTGGAGGAATCAACGTGTAAAGGGAGCTACATAGGAGGCCGAAGCAGATATGATGGCTAAATACCCGCCTCTATACCCTTCCGGCTTAGTTTTCTCTTGAGGTACCAGTTTCCTCCTTAGTATTCTATTTGGTTTCATGCTCAGTTTATGTGTTCCAATTTCTTTCATGTCGATGCATGTATGTGTGATTCATGAACTCAGTTCAATTATGTATTCCAATCTGGAGTCAGTCATTCCACCAGATGTTCAGTATTTGGTATGGCAGTTGCTTTCCCCAACTTTTCAGCATGATCATTCACATTTGAGGATGAATTTCCCAAGGGGGAGATATTGTAATACCGCAGAAGTGCCTAAGATTAGACTCAAATTTAAAATGAGATGTAGCTAAAAAATATGAGATTTTACTCAGAACGACTCGTATGGAGGGTCTAACGACCCGTTGGAGACACTCGTGGTCACGTTCTGCAGAAGTAGACTCAGAGGTAACGGGTCCGTGGTACGACCCATAGGAAGATGTAACAAGGCATAAGTTGGGGTCGTTGCTTGTCACAAAGGTACCAATGATGGATAGAGGAACAATGAGTCATTTTAAGTGCCCATGGGAATGAGAGGGAAAATCCCCCTATTGAGGTAATGGACGTAACCCACGACTCATTGGATGGAGGAATGAGTCGTGGTGTGACTCGTTGGAAGTCCCGATGCAGGTTCATTTGAGGCAGTAATAGGAGGATACAACGGATCGTTGTTTGATGTAATGACCCGTCCTATTGATTCATGGTATCAGGATGTAATAAGTTAAGAAATGATGGAGGAAGTAACAGATGGATACAACGAGTTGTGGTATCAAGGTATGACCCGTGGTATTAATCGTGGTCACTGGCAATGTAGAAATTCCAGACTTTTAATTAAGTGTATTTTCATAATTCCTAAGCCCTAAGGTCCTAAATTACATTGTTTTAACCTCAGCTAGAAGGGTTTTATGAGTGTTAAACCTATCCTAAGCCTTACCATTCAATGCATGCGAATTAGAGTTCTTCCTCGGAGATCAAGCTTGAAGATTTCCTAAATTTCTCTCCAATTTTTTTTGGCTTTCAAGAGGAAATGTAAATCAGATTTACCCAGGTATGTGAGGCTATGAATGAGAGTTCCTTTCACTCTCATTCTCTAAATTCTTCTCAATTCCATGGATTTGAATTCTAGATTCTAATTCATGATCTTATAGGGTTTATTCAAATTCTTGTGAAATTCTCTATGATCTATCTATGAGTCAATTCCCTTCATATATCAAATCATGTTGTGTGATCTATGGGAAGATTTTATAGTTATTTTGATTATTAATTTATTCTTTCACATTTTACTTAAATTATGCCCAATGATGCAAGTTTCATGAAAAGTCAAGTTATGATTCTATTATGATCTTGATCTTACTAAGTCTAATTTATGATTTATGATTCATGTAATGATTTTTCTTTAAGTACTATTCATATATTTATGAATATCAAGTATATAAATTTTTACAAGTATGCATGTTTTTCATGATTTATGGACTTATGACTCTCGGCCAATTCATGGGCCCTTATTCATAGCTAATCATGTATTTCAAGTGGGATCCATCATGTTATTATTTTATTTGTCCATGAACCTCATGAATGATTTTACGGATACTATATGAGCCCTCACGTGCATGTTTTGGGAGCAGTGTCTAGCATCGAGTAGACCCGACGTTCAGATAAACCTTATGGTCTCAGAACTACGTTCTACCGTAGGTATCTATATATATTTATTATTCGATCCTTGTGATATCACCATGCACGCACGTCCCCTTGCCTGGAAAGTCGGGGACGGTCCTGACCACTTGGCAAAACAATGGGGCATCATTTAAGGCTCTATCATGATGGTGTCGGTTAATACGAGTACTCCCATAGTTCCTCATTATTTATGCATAGTTATGTTTATGTTACTTTGGATCAAGTTATATTATAAAGTTTTCTCTTATAACTATTATTATGATTGGTTTACGAATGGTTTGAAAACCTTGAGACCTTATGCTTACATTATGATATTTACTTTATGATCACGCTGTCCTACTCTTATGAACTCTTATGTATTTTATCTCTCTGTTTTTTCTTACCTTGCATACTCAGTACATTCCAAGTACTGACCATATATTCTATGCTGTATTGTTTCATGATACAGGCTCAGACATTCAGGAGTCCCGCCGTTAACCTAATCCTCAGAGTTTGCATCCCTCATCCAGAGTTGGTGAGTCCTCATCCTTCAAGGGCCCTTTTATCAGCTTATGTTCAATATTTTCAGCTTTAGTCTTTAGCGAGTTAGTTGGGGTCTTGTCCTATCAAGTCGTTAGTATGTAGAGGTTTATCATACATGGTGTGTATTCAGCTTCAGAATTGTGTTATGTATTCAGATGTTATTATATTTTTAGACTTCCGCTGTTATGTATGTTAGACTTGCGCATTATTACATTGTATTTTAGATATTATATTTATGCCATGGGTTGACTTGGAGCCTCTCGGGGTTCTTCATTCCGTGTCCCCATCCGTGTCTATGTTCAGGTCGTGACATTGAGTTATCAGTTCCCTCGCTAAGACTCTATTTAGTTTCATGTCGAGTTCATGTATCTCAGTTCCTTTGATATTTTAGCATGTATGTATGAATTATGAATTCAGTTTAGTTATGTATTTCAGTCCGGAGTCAATCACTCTGTCAGTTTTCAGCTCCAGTTGTTTAGTATTGTGGGATTGCATTTATTTCCCCAGTTCTTCAGTATGCTTAACCCACATTCGAGGATGAATGTTTCCAAGGGGGAGATATTGTAATACCCCAAAATTCCCTGAGACTAGACTTGAGATTTGAAATGTGATCAACAGAAAAGTTGGGAAAATTGCCTCAGTACAACTCAACAGCAAGCTATAGGTTGGTAGTAGGGGTCTTAGGAAGACTCGTGGTTCAAAGAATAGATTTTGGTTCCCAAACAACGAGTCCCCACTACGCGTCGTAGTATGTGGGTACAACCCGTGGTCAAGAGTTGTTGTAAGTCTTTGAGGTTAGCAAGTGACTAATTGTACGATTAATGGTACAACTCGTAGGATGGAGTTACGGGTCATAGTACGAGTCGTGGAAATCTTCAGAGTGTTGGTGATATTTGAATGGTTGGTTACGGGAGCTGACTATGAGTCGTAGAAGGATTGGACAACACGTGGTACGGGTCGTAGCAGTCGACAGTTCAGTTTTCTTGCGAATTCATTAAGGATATTTTCGTAAATCCTATGCTCCTAAGCCCTAAACTACGTCATTTTATTCTCTGAAAGAAGTGTATTAAGGGAGTTAAACCTATTCTAATTCATTCAACTCCTATGTATGCTATTCTTAAATTCTTCACTCTCAAGATCATCAAGGATTCTTCATCAATCTCAATCTCATCTTCCCAAATATCTCATTGGGTCTCACATTAAAGCTAGAATTTAGTAAACACAGGTATGTGGGCTCATAAATGAGGGACTTCATTCACCCTCATACCCTTCCTCAAGAAACTTCTTGATCACCCATTCCCTAATTTGCCATATTTGAAATTCTAGGGATTTTTGGGTTGGGCTCTGAAATTTCACCATGATTCTCTTATGGGTATAGTTTATTTGATATTAATTTATGATTTTCATGATTGGGGTTTTAAGAATTTTTAGAGTCTTCATGAAATTATGATTCATTATGTTTCAAGTATGATCATGGCCAAATTCCTTTTTATGAAATTCTATGATTCTATTATGATTTCGATTCTCCTAAGCCCTAATTTATGGATTATGATTTATGATATGATTTCCTACAAGTACTCTTCATGAATTTATGAATTTCAAGTATGGTAATTTTCTCAAGCATGTATGTTCTTCATGATATTCGAGTTTATGATTTTAGCCAACTCACATGCCCCTATTTCATGGCTAGTCATGTATTTCAATTATGATCACGTATGTTATGATTTAACTAGCCCATGAACTTCATGTATGATTTCATGATAATTATATGATCCCTCATGTGCATGTTTTGGGGGTAGTGTCTAGCACCGAGTAGGTATATATTCATGTATACTCTGAGGTCTCAGAACTACATGCCACCATAGGTATACTATTCATGGTTAACCCTTCGGGGTCCCTACTAGTGATATCACGACACTTACGTCCTTTGCCTTGGAAAGCTTGGGACGGATCTTCCCACTTGAACGAGATAGTTGGGGCGTCATGTAAGCTTTATCAAGATGGTGTCGGTTAAGATGAGTCCTCTCATTGTTCCTTATATTTTATTCATGACCATGTTTATGATACTTTGGATGAAGTTATTATTTAAAAAGGTTCTCTTACAATTATGATTATGACAAGCTTATGAACAGTTTTGAAAACCTTGAGTCCTCATATTTATGTTATTATTATCACTCATGTTTTGAACTGTCCTACGCTTATGTACTCTTATGCATTTTATTAGTACATTTTTACTTACCTTGCATACTCCATACATTTTGAGTACTAATCGCAAATTCTATATTGTATCATTTCATGATACAGGTTTGATCGATTAGTCTCAGCCCAGCTGTTAGTCCTGTTCTTACCTTAGTCCAGTCTAGCCCCGTTGTTGTTGAGTTCTCATTCCCTGAGGACTTTTAGTTTAGCTTATGGTTTTTCTTATTTCAGTTTTCTTTTTTAGCGAGCTAGTCGGGGGGTGTTTTCCCATTAGCTCATCAGACGGTTTAAAGGCTATCAGACAATATGTAGAATTTCAGCTTTATTAGTGTTGACTCTGTTATGATTGATAAGTATTCAGATTTCCGCTTCTTTCATGTTTCAGTTATAAATTTCCACTTAATATATGCTCTTTAGCCGATATATTCATGCCATGGGTCGACTTGGAGGCATATGTGGTTCTAGGTTTTGTGTCTCGATCCAGGGTCTCAGTTCGGGTCAGGACAAACTTGGTATCAGAGCATTAGGTTTTGAAGTTTTATATGGTATTTGAAAGCCACGTTTAGTATAGTCTTTTTAATGGGTGTGAAGCCTGCCACACTTATGATGAAGATGCTATGAAACTTTTTAGGAAACTTCCCTTCTTTCATGATTTCATATCCTCCTATGAGTTCAACTCTCTCTCTATTCCTCTAATTCTAGCTTTACATATTTTCAGAATCATGCCTCAACGCCGAGTATATGGTAGAAGGAATAGAAATGAAAATGTCCATGAAAATGGCAATTGAAATGGGCACCAGCAGGTACTTTGCCGAGCAAGTCTCTCATGCCAAGTTTAGAGCGGCTTTTCAGATGTTGGTCCAGGTTATGGCCGCTCAGGTCAACCAGCAGGCGATGGCCCATTGTCACGACCCGAACATGGACCCAGATCGAGACATGGGACAAGAAACCTCGAGAGACTCCAAGTCGACCCATGGCATGAACATAACATCTAAACTCAACATTATAAAGAGGAAGTCTGCTTAAATATACATATCAAGCAAAAACTGAATCAACAAAGACGAGTTGATTTTTACATAATGTTTGAAAAACCTCAAACATAACAGATGAGCTAATGGGACAACACCCCCAACTAGCTCGATAAGGTATAAAACTGAAAGGAACATTACAAATTACAAATGATTGAATATCCTCGAAGGATGAGAACTCACCAACACCGGTAGGAAAGGTCTGAGAGGGAAGCAAGGGCTAATGATGCAGTTGAGATTGATCCCTCAGACCTGTATCATCAAACGATACAGCATAGAGTATGCGGTTAGTACTTGGAATGTACTAAGTATGCAAGGTAAGTAAAAACATATAATTAAAACACATAAAAGTTCATAAGAGTAGGACAACATGATCATGTAAACATAGGGCTCAAGTTTTTCAAAACATTCATATATCAGTCATAATCATAATCATAGGATAAAAGCTTCATTAAACATGACTTGATCTAAAGTAACGTAAACATAACCATGCATAAATCATGAGGAACAATGGGACGACTCGTCATAACCGACACCATAATGATAAAGCTTACATGATGCCCCAACTATCTCGCTCAAGTGGGAAGAGCCATCGCAAGTTTGCTAGGTAAGGATGTGCATATGTGATATCACGAGGATCCATTAACATTAACATTTTGATATATAAACCTATGGTGGCACGTAGTTTTGAGATACCGGTGTAGTCCTTTGAACGTTGGGCTACTCGGTGCTAGACATTTCTCCCAAAAACATGCACATGGATCATATCATAATCATAAATCATTCATAAAGTACATGTTGAATTATAACATAACATACTTGATCATACTTGAAATACATGATTGGCTATGAAGAAGGGCCCATAAATTTCCAAGAGTCATAAATCCATAAATCATGGAATCCATGCATACTTGTAAAACATTTATATGCTTTCTATTCATAAATTCGTGATGGGAATTTGAGAGAACTCATATCATAGATCATAAATCATAATGGGCTAAAGAAGATCACGGTCATAATGAAATCATAACATGATTTTTCATGAAATATACATAATTGGGCATAATTACATGAAAATTCAAATCTATAAATTTATAATTAAAATAGTTATAAAATCGTTCCGTAAATCATAAACATGATTTAATACAAGAAGGGAATTGACCCATAGATAGGTCATAGAGAAATTCACAAGAATTGGGATAAACCACATAGATCATGAAACTTGAATTCAGAATAAAAATCAATGCAATTGAGAAGAATTTAGGGAGTGAGAGTAAAAGGAACTCTCATTATAGCCTCACATACCTGGGTAATTCGAATTCACATTTCCACTTGAAAGCCCAAAGGAAATTGGAGAGAATTTGATGAAATTCCTCAAACTTGATCTTCAAGGAAGACTCTAGAAAGCATGCATGGAGTGGGGATTCTTAGAATAGGTTTATCCCCCTTAAAACCCTACTAAATGATCTTAAAATGACGTAGTTTAGGACCCTAGGGCTTAGGAATATCGAAAATACCCTTAATGAAAAACATTGAAAATCTGCACTGCCAGTGACCACGACTGATCCATCGAGTCGTTCCTTGATACCACTACTCGTGGTATCCATCCATTACTTCATCTATCAGTTTTTAACTTCTCTTATCTTTATACAATGACTCGACGAAATGGGTCGTTACTCCAAATGGCCACCTGTTACCTCGCTAGATACCAACTCAGGTTCCCAACAACGACTGGTTAGGATGAGTCATTACTAGTCCTAGTGATTCGTTGTTTTTGGTCGTTACCACCACTGTTCATCTTCCGGAATTCCTCCCAACGAACACTTATAATGACTTGTTGTTACCAACAATGAGTCATCCCATGACCTGTGCCACCTTCTTTTCCCAATACCATCCTCCTAATGACTCATTCCAATGATCTGTTAGTTCAACAAACAAGTCATCTTGAGTCCCGTTACTTCCCAGCCTACATTGATGATTCTCACCTCAGGCACTTTTAATGGGTCATTAGTCTCAACAACGACCATACCACGACTCATTCTGAGAAAATCTCAGATTTCTTCTACTTTTCATTTGAAATCCCAAGACTAGTCTTAGGCACTTCCGAGGTATTACACCCATGTTTCCCAGAATGGGAACGCAACGGTGGCTCGAGTTCGGGACTTTCTCACGATGAATCCACCTGAGTTCCTTGGGTTAAGAGTGGATGAGGACTCGCATGAGTTTTTTGAAGAGATATAGAAGATCACCCAGATTATGGGGGTGACGAGGGAGGAGAGCGCAAATTTAGCATCTTATCCACTGAAGGGGGTTTTTATATTTTTACCGTCAGTTGAAAGATGGTAGAGTAGTAGGCATAGTTTCCGTGAGTTGGGATGAGTTTATGATTGCTTTCTTAAATAGATTCTTCCCTAGGGAGTTGAGGGCGGGAAAGGCAGCAGAGTTCATCAACTTAAGGTAGAAAAATATGATTGTCCAAGAGTATGCGTTGGAGTTCACCCGGCTGTCCAAGTATGTGCTGGACATGGTTGCGAATCAGAGAGCTTGTATGACCAAGTTTGTGTATAGAGTGTTAGATTTGATGGTCAAGGAGTGTAGGGCCACAATGCTAAACAATCATCAAGACTTCTCTCGATTGGTGATATACACCTAGTAGATAGAGCTAGATAAAATAAAGGAAAAGGAGAGAGAGTTCAAGAGGGCCAGGATACGCAGCTTTGGGTTCTCCCAACAGAGGTCCAGTGGCGTACATCATTCCCAGTTCCACAAGAGGTCATCAGCCCCAGCGCCATCATCAACTAGTGTTCCATCCAGATCTTGAGGTGATAGGAGGAGAAGGGCATCAAGTTCAAGGGGATAGAGGAACATGTTAGTAGAACACTCCTTTCCAATCTACGAAAAATATGTTAAGTACCACATAGAAGAGTGCCTAGTCGGATCAGATATTTTCTTCGATTGAGGGAAACCAGGGCACATGTGCAAGGAGTGTCCTTTGGCTAGGCAGGGCGATAGCAGAGGTCATTCCCAAACTACCAGTTCAACAGCAGCTCCAGCAACACATCCTTTCCAGCAGGGTGCTTCCACTAGTGCTGACAGATTTTATGCCCTATCATCTTGTCAAGAGCACGAGGTCTCTTCAGATGTAGTCAGTAGTATATTATGAGTATTTGATCTTGATGTGTATACATTTTTAGATCAAGGGGCTACCTTATCTTTTGTAATGCCTTATATTGCTATTAGTTTCCGAGTCAGTCCTGAAGTCCTATCAAAATCCTTCTCAGTCTCTACTCCAATCGGTGAGTTAGTTATAGCTCGATGGGTATATAGGAATTGCCCTATCACACTCCTTCAGAAAGTCACCTCAACCAACCTTGTAGAGTTAGATATGATTGATTTTTATGTTATCATGGTATGGATTGGTTGCATGCATGTTATGCCTCAGTGAATAATAAAATCCATATGGTAGGGTTCCTCTTTATAGGTGAGCCAGTCCTAGAATAAAAGGGTAGTTCAGCAGTATTTGTAGGTTGCTTTGTTTCCTACCTTAAGGTCAGAAAATGATTTCATGGGTTGCATGTACCATCTGGTTCGGGTTAAGGATGCTACATCCGAGACCCTTACTCTCCAGTCTTTCCCTGTGGTATGTGAGTATCTAGAGGTATTTCCAAACGATCTACTAGGAGTCCCTCCTGAGCGGGAGATTTACTTTGGTATTGACCTCCTTCCCAATATGCAACCCATATCCATTCCCCCTTATAGAATGGCTCCAACTGAGCTAAAGGAGTTGAAAGAGCAGTTGAAGGATCTTCTAGATAAGGGATTCATTAGTGTCACACCCTGAGTCTACACTCTGGGCGGAACACGATACTTGGAGTTACAAGTAACCCCAAGTCAACCCCTTGTGTATCATATTGTTTCAAAAACATCTAAAAAAAACTACAAGTCTGAGACCGAAAGCCACTACAACTAATGAGTTGCTGGGAGAAGCCCCTAGCTAACTCCAAGTCTAAACAGAGAAAATAGAACTAAAATAAATGATCTTTGTCCTCGAAAGATGAGGACTCACCAGTAGTGCAGCTGGAGTCTTCTGAGAGCCATCGGCTAGCGAGGCTGAGACTGAGATCCTGCAGTTTTATCATAAAATGATACAACATAAAAGGTATACATCAGTACTTTGAATGTACTAAGTAAGTGAGAGAAACCATACACAAGAAATGAAATAACTGAACTGAAAAGACATGTAATGACCAACTAAACTGCTGAAACTAAATAACTGTAATAAGTTGAGATAGTCTGAATGTTACACACCGTAAAATTCCCGACACATAGATGGCCTATTTGCGTGTAGGTTAAGAGTATTTGAAAGCCATACATGCTAGAAAAAGGCCCGGGAAAAAGACCGGATAAGAAACCTGTCGAACCATCGCAGAAGGAGCCGGGCAGAACCCCTCCGCGATGGCAACGTGTCACGGAGGGGGAGCCTCCGCGTTGGCTTTGTGACACGTTGGCCCTGTCCAAGCTCAAGTATAAAAGCCTCCAACTTCGGTTTGTTTCATTAATTTCCTATAATTTTCTAGAAGAAGCCGAGAGAGAAACAGAGGGTACATACGATATTCATAATTTTCGATCGATTACGCTGCCAAACGCGGTCCAAATTCAAATTAACCTCAGATACCGAGGTATTTAGCAGTAGGGAGCATTCCTACAGATTTAGTTTCTCAAAATTCGGCGGACAAATCATCATTCTCCCGGGCTAAGGTAAGTGGAATTGCTCCAAATTAGTGTAAATATACTCCTAGCCTTAAAGTGAGTATTTCTCTCTTCTGGACTTTCGAGAAATAGCAAGTTTTTGACCGTCTTTCGATAAGCCAAAGTTTGGGCTATAATCCTGGCCAAGGTAAAGTGGAATTGTTCCAAATTAGTGTAAATACAATTCTAGTCTAGTGAGTATTTCTTCTGGACTTTCGAGAAATAGTGTTTTTGACCGTCTTTCATAAGCCAAAGTTTGGGCTATAATACATCAGGTAATATGCTTTCTTTTAGAATATTGCGTATTTAGTTCTAATTGACATATATATGAATGCAGCTAGGAGAAATAGCTGGAGTACTTGACCGAGCTTCGTCCATAGCCGGATAACCCGAGGTTAAGGTATGTAGTTTCTTCAGCAAGTTAGTAACTTTAGCCTAGTATAATGCAGTAAACTCCATAATAGAATTCCCGGAGCGAATATTGAGTTTTGTCCGAGTTCAGCAAACCTGTTTTACGTTGTTATATCGTATTCAGTTCGAAAGTTAGTAAAGCAACGCCAAATGGAGAGTTATCATTTCAGACTCAGTATAGCCTAGTCTGCGCCTAGCAAGCATGTTTTAGAATAATATGACATATATTTAGAATAAAAGTTAGTAAAGTAAATCAGACAGACAGATAATAACTTGGCTACAGTATAGCCATACAGACAAATAGTAACTTGGCTACAGTATAGCCATACAAACAGATGGTATCTTGGCTATAGCATAGCCATATAGTCAGATTAATATCTTGCCACAGATAGCCATACAGTCAGATAAAGATCCCAGATTCAGTAACAAGCAGTATGAGAGTCAGTATAACACTGAAAGAGCTCAGAATAAGAAATCAGAATACAGATAGTATTTTTCAGCTTAAACATGCTTGCTATATATGTGATTATTGATTGTTGAGACTTGATTGTGTCGTGAGGGTACCCTTTGAGCGTCCCCGCCGCCCCCAAGTTGGTAGCCGTGTCGCCCATTGAGCGGGGTTTACGCTACCCAAGGAGTATGCCGTCCCCAATAGGACGAAGATGGGGATGAAGATTTCCCCATATCAGGCTGATCAGCACACAGTACAGATTACTTTGTTGTGCGCATGCGCCCAGGGAACAGATTTCCAAATACAGTTACAGTTACAGATACAGTACAGAAGTCCTCCGAACTCAGACACAGTTATTTATATAGAGGCCTTAGCCCGAGCCGGAGACCCAGGGACCGGCAGAGGTGCTCGTAGTTAGTAGATGAGTGGAGTGACTTATTTTTTGTTGGTTTTGACCCGGGTAGGGGTATATAGATTGTTTGATTGGTTGGCACCATCCGGCTTATGGGGTTGGTATTGGTTCTTGCTTGCTATATATATGTATTTATATGTTATATATGAGTTATTAGATAGCAGGTCGCCACGTCGATAGGTACGCTCCTGCCCTACCACAGTACAGAAAAATCTGATTCAGCTTATATCAGTTCTAATAGATTCAGTTATTTCCTTCTATTCAGAGTTGCAAGTTATGTTGTTATTATTCAGATATGTTGAGTTGCTTTGCATACTCGGTACCAGTGGTACTGACACCCGGTGGGGCGCTGCATTACTTGCCTGCAGGTACTCATAGACGAGGAGACGATCTCTCGTGATTCCAGCCAGCTTATAGAGTCATCAGCTCCCGTCATCCGGAGCTTGATATTCAGAGGTGTAGTTAATTTTCTTTTGTTGTACAGTATGGGTAGGTCAGGGCCCTATCCCGACCATTTTATCAGTACTCATAGAGGCTTGCAGATTGTATATATACATCTCCCTGTGGTTAGTTGTGCTGGTCGTGTGAGGCCGTGCGTNATAGACGAGGAGGCGATCCCTCGTGATTCCAGCCAGCTTATAGAGTCATCAGCTCCTGTCATCCGGAGCTTGATATTCAGAGGTGTAGATCATTTTCTTTTGTTGTATAGTATGGGTAGGTCGGGGCCCTGTCCCGACCATTTTATCAGTACTCATAGAGGCTTGCAAATTGTATATATATATCTCCCTATGGTTAGTTGTGCCGGTCGTGTGAGGCCGTGCGTTGTGTTTAGTTGTTTAGCATTATCAATTATGTTGGTCGTGTGGGGCCATAGTCTGATGGCAGTGGTGACCTTGCCGGTCACGTAGATATACAGTATTTCATATGTTGAGTCACAGATAACTAGAAAGCATGGTGGCCTTGTCAGTCCGCATAGGTTCCCCTTTATAAGTATGTCTCTGGTTAGCTGAAATTATTATTACAGGTGGCTATTGGCCCAGTCGGCCGGAGGCTGTATTTACAACCGTTATATAGCCCGTTGTTTCCAGAAATCTGAGATAGAGCTAGCCAGGCACCAGATGTTCTTAGGCTCACCATATAGCGGTCCAGGTCCTACTAGGGCACCAGGTGGCAGTCATATCCCCCAAGGCGGGGCGTGACAAACTTGGTATAAGAGCCAGGTTTCGATCTTGTGACCTGTGGGAACAGGTCCAGGTATGGTATAAAAATGCTATACATCAGGTCCATAAATATTGTTGGGGCATTCGTCAACCCAAAGGACATAACTAGAAATTCAAAGTGTCCATATCGGGTCCTGAAAGCCGTTTTGGGAATG